>PVIY010032784.1:0-29020 GCA_004026745.1 Myrmecophaga tridactyla
CCCTCCCCCAGCTGCCGCCCGCCACACACCCACCCCGGGTCCCAGGCACACCCAACTGAGAACTTGAAGCAATCCGTTTCTGACTCTTCAGCCATTATGGTTCTCTCCTAAAATCGACTGGTGTGAGAGCAAACATTTGGCGGTCTCCTTTGCCACCCACCCCATGATCTTCCTTCTATTTTATTAAAAATAAAGCAACTCGGGACACCTAAACTCACTTCCATCTCATTCACACAAATGTCCAGTAAAAAATTTAATTTACGCTTGTAATTACTTTTCAAAATCTGTAAAATGTTTGTTACAATCAATTTTTGAAATAATAATAGTAATCATACCTCAATTCAGAAGAAAAACTGGTACTCAGAACCTTAAGGTCACAGGAAATTTAAAACATCTAAACTTAATATACATATATATCTCTTTTGCAGGAGTGATCATAAAAGATAATGGTAGGCATTAAATAATTTCATGGATACGTTTAAAAGAGCGAATAACATTTATATTTGAATTGTCATATTTGAAAGTGTGCCAGGAAACCACATCCTTTGCAATTACATACACTTTTGATTAAAAAAAATAAAATCCACTTAGATGTCAACTGAAAATTGTGGTGGAGGCACACAGGTTTTCAAAATCAGTTTCGGGAGGAATGTGGGCAGGACAGCGTGGAGAGCCTCCGGTCACAGACTCTCGGGCTCTGCGAAGGGCCGGTCTGAAGACCCCGCCGCGTCCCCGCCCACCGCGCTGCGCCCTTCACAGGTGGTTCTGTCCGAACCCCGCCCGGTGAGCGCAGCGCTGCCCTTTCTTTCCGGTGCCAAGCAGGTGAGGAGGCCCAGGTGCGGGGCGGGGCATTCCCAGGCACCGCTGGCAGAAGCCTTTGAAGGGCCTGAGCTCAGAGCCCGTGCATTGTCCACCCCATTCGCGGCTGCCTTTGTTCCCCTCAGCCACGGGGCCTCACCTCTGGGTCTTGGGTTTCATGGGCTTCTCCTACTGCAAACCGGGTGCTCTCCTCCACGGCGCCGCCCACCCCTGGCTCTTCTCTGTGTCCTGCTGAATTTGGAGCTGCAAAAGCCTCATGTCAGCTCCAAAGACTATTTAACACAAGACAACCTTGGTTGGGTCACCCCAGCTTGCCCAAATGCCCCCCTTCTGCTCCTTGAGCAAACGCTTTGCCCTGGTTGCAGCCCTCCCTTCTCTGCCCTACCTGAGCTCTCCTGAGCCCACCTGAGCTCACCTGGGCTGCCGGCCGTTTGCCCAACTGTTCCCATCCTCCACACCCTGGCAACCAGCCACGGGCTGCCCTTCTCAAGCTGGCCACTCCATGGACCCCCGGGCCTGCTCCCCGCGGCTTCCTTGAGAGGACCCAGGTCCCTGCAGGGGGAGGCTGGGAGGAGGGCAGCGTGTGGGTGCCACGGGCCCTGGAGTCCACAGAGTTTCAGGCTCGGGCCCTGCCCCCACACATGCCAGCCGCACAGACCTGGACCAAGCAATCACCCCCACTGCACCTCAGTTTCCCCATCCGAAAAATGGTAGTAGCAGCTCCTACTCGTAGGCTGGGCGTGAGGGTACTGATGGAGACGCGTGGGAAGCTCGCCCTTTAGCGCCTGGCATCGTAAATGCCCAATAATGATATTATTATACATGGCAGCTTCCCGTCTGCAAGTTGTGTTCAAAAGCGCGGCCAGGACTGCAAGGGTTTTCTGTTGCATTTAGTGGGAAATATTAATGTAACTCATCCCTCAACCAGACACTCTCCACTAATATTTTACAAATATAATTTTTGTTATATTTGAAGTTCCTGGCTAGAAATCCTTTACATCCCTTTCTTGAGTTGTGAATTTTTGTGGAACTCCAAAAATTAAAGGAGTGTTCTTTCTCTAACAGCAGTCCTAAACAAAATTATTTGTTTTATTTCCGCAACTTGAGTCTCTGCTTCGGGATGTCTTTCCATGGGCACGTTCTGGGGCCGCGGCCTCTCCACACACAACATGCACACTGGCTTTGAGGCTCAGCTTCCAGGATGGCTCTCGGCTTTCGGCTTTGGTTTCCCTCATCCAGGGTCACTGGGTCCCAGGCCTGACACAGCCGTGTGGCATCGACTGCCCCGCTCCTGCCCCAGCCTCAGTTACACAAACGGGAGATACCTGTGCTCCCGCACCACGCCGTGGCCAGTGATGGAAGGCTTCAAATTCTTTATTAGAAACACCCCCATGGGCTTCCTGTGGGGTTGCTTTCCCAGGTTATTACTGTGCCTGTACCTCAGGGAAATGAGAATTCCACCTTCCTCCTCGTCCCACGGGCTTCTCCTGCCTTTGGAGGCAATCCGACGTCCAGGCGGGGGACATTTGTCTCCTGTTTCCCTCTCCTTTTCACTCTGAGCTGAGGGCGGGAAGTCAGTTTCTCAGACCATCTGCTTCTGCTAATGGAGCGGAGGCCTCCAAAGAGATGCTTTGGCACCCTGGGGAGCGAGTGTTGGGACCCGGCAGAGCTAAGGAGCGCTCCCTACAGCTCAGCACGCACATGTGGGAGCAGAAAGGAAGAAAGGTGCTTCTGGAACTAATACAAAGCAATGAAGTGCCTGTGGTTGGAGAACTAGCCTGGGACATAAACTGGAGAATTCCATTCCTAAGTGACCTTGGCCAAGTCACTTCTCTTCATCAAGATAATCCTTGTGTCTGTGCATTTGTGCTGGGTGTGTGTCAGTTATCTGCTTTTTGGCTCACCTGAGGCAAATCTTTCAAATTCATTGACAACACTTACATTTAATGATTTTCCAGGTTGACAGCTCTCTCTTTCTGCAAGAAACACTAACATTTTAATTCCTTTCATTGCTGACATGGTAGATCTCTTCTAATTTTCACTTACTTTTTCTGCAGTTTTCAGCCTTGGTGGAGAGTTTTTGAAGCATAAACTATGCTGCCATTTTCCTCTAGAGACATTTGAGGCTGTTTGGCTTTTCCCAAAACCTTTCAGAGCCAACAAGTAAGCCTTGTCTTCCCCCTAGGTTTTATTGAGCATAAAACAAGGAAAAGACGAGAAAGAAAATCTCTTCCCAGCTCCTTGAAAGGCAGTCTTCAAAACAAGCTTCCTTGCCTTGCAGGGAGGGAATGTCCACAAAATTTTAGAGGCTCGGACTTGATTAAACATACAAACCATTTCCAGAGCAAATGCCAGTGATTTTTTTTGGAATAGCCTTTGCTTTTCTCAGCACAAATAATTGAGGGTTGACTTCATTTTCATTCACATGTTTTTGTCCTTTGAATTCAAAAGATGTCACTGCTTTCTCTGTCTATGCAAACGTGGCTGATACTGACCTGTCCAAAAATAATAAATCAGCCCCAAGAAGCATTTGGAGAGCCTGAGGACATCAACACCTCTTGGTGGATTCTCGTGACCACGTCTCCTTAGCTAAAACAGAGTAGAACATTATGCAATTATTTAGCAGGAATTCAGGACCTTTGGGACAGTCAATCATATAATTCAGGCAAAAGTGGATTTGGGGGCCTGACATTTGCAGATAATTGTGTAACCCTCAGCTGCATGAGCCGGTCCTAGGAGAGTGCCCACCTTTGATTCGCCCCCACCCCCTTCTGCCTCTTGATTAGTAATAAAATGAATAAATCAAACAGACCCTGCTTTGGCTCTTGAGAAAAACGAATATGAAAACTGCAAACCACTGAACTAGAGGTGTTCTCCCCAGCCTCATTTCTCATCTTAAAAACAAAGCAAAACAACTAGACTCACTGAGCAAACATGGGCTTCTAAGCGAAGCTCAGGCCCAGATGTCATTAAGTATAAATATTTATAAGACCCATAAAGATCCCAGCTAAGCTCAATTTTGCGATAATGCAGCAAATGTTTCAAATTCGGCTCTTTCGCTGTTTGAAGCCCTTTAGGAGACAGGATACAGTAGAGGACACTTTACGGTTGCGGGGGGAAGGAGAGTCCTCTTTTATGTTTTATGACCAGTTTTTCATTGGGGGCATTGCTTTTCTCAGAAATCACTTCTCGAGGCCTGTTTTCTCCAGGAAGCCAGAGAAAGTATTTGTGCTATCGCTGGACTGGGGGGCGTGGGGCAAGCCTCAGCGCGAAGGGCTTGTTTGTCCCTATTTCGGTTATTTCTTAACATTCTGCAAGAGCCCAGAAGCCACATTCAGTCTCCCATTAAATGGGTGTGTGATTATTTAAGTGGAGCAAATTTTGCTCCTGCCTTAAAAACTTCGATTTGGTTCACTAGCATTTGCTTTTCTAGACAGGAACGTTTAGCCCAGTGTTTGAAGATTGCTCTGGGCAGCTTTCGGGGGAGGAGCTACAAGATCCGTGGGCGCCACGCTGCCATGGGGGACGGAGGCAGCGTTTGCAGCGTGCCACAGTTTGGCGTCCGGCCCAGGAATAGTTCGGTTCTCCAGGTCCCTGTTCACGGTCTGACGTGCAAAGTCATTATTATTTTTGATTCACTGGTTTTGTGGTAGGAACCACCGATGACATGCATGTCTTGCTCACCTTGGGGCCACCATGTCTTGCTTTCTAAAATCCCTTTGGTTAAGTGCATCACATTAAATTAATACTTAACCGCCTGGCCCATACTTGTTAAAAATCATGTAATGAATGATTCATTTGTGTATGGGGATTAACAGAACCTTGGTTTTCACCCTGAAAATAAGCCCTAATCTGTGAGATGATCCGCCTTCTTTGGGAGGACCCTGGTGTTCTTGAGGCCCTGCTGGGCCTCCCGGATCGTCTTCTGCATTCCTGCAAAGAGGCCTCGCTGAGGCTGACCTGGAGGGCATGGGGGACCGCCACCCCTCGCTCCAGGGGCACCAGGGCAGGTTTTCCAGGCACCTCCTGGGGCCGTCCCCTGGGTTCTCCCGGGGCCCATCAGGCCACAACCCTCCAGGCTGAACGGTGCTGCTTGGCCCGCCCTGCCTGTGGGAACATCCTCTGAGGGCTCAGGGGCACTTACCTGGTCTCCCCGATTAATGCTGGTGTAGAGATTTTATCCCTGCTCCTGGTGCGGGGCTTGAAGACTGCTCACAGGGGGCAGCCCCTGTGTCCGCACACCTACTGATGCCCTCCTTTCCCCCCCGCCCCGGTGACCCGCTCTCCAGGGGCCTGGCCCACCTGCTTGCGTGACCTGGACGCTTCCGGCTGGAAATGCACTGGCTCTGGGGAAGGGGAGAGGGGCCCGAAGGGGGCCGCCAGCTCCCGGCCCTGGAAAGCCGCGTCCCTCCTGCAAGGCCCAGCTGCAGTGTTCGCGCCATCGTGGATCCGCCCCTGTCCCGGGCGGGCTCCACGCTCGCAAGCTAGACAAACGGAGCCAGAGACAAGCCCCACAGGGCCTCTGGCCCCCCACACGGCACTGCAGCCCCGACTCCAGCCGAGAGGCCGCCAGCCCGACCCCACAGACAAGGCACCCACCTCCTGGGTTTCTTTGCGGGACCTGATCTCATCAAGCTGCCCAGGAGATCTGTCAAAAAGCCATTGGCCCACGTTTGGAATGAAAAGCAAGCACCATGCACTGTCCAGTGTGCACGGAGGAACGCTGTTCTCCAGAGGTGATTTTGTAACGCCTTTCCTTCCCGGTGCAGAGGCCTTGCCAGTGCGGCCAGCCTGTCCTCCCTCTCTCTGGCGGGTGCTCCTTCTGACCCCCTTCGGGCACTGTCTCTGCTGGGACCAGGTCTTTGACATGAGTCTCCACACTGGCCGGACGAGCCCCGTCCACAGACTCAGTGGGGCAGGACGTGGGAGCTTTAATCTTCCCCTGTTACTTCATTTCCTTGTTGAGGCCAGCAGTACCCAATGTCCAAAATGTGACTCCCGCTTCCCCCGTGGCCCTGCCGTGCCACCCAGGCGGTGCTGTGGCCCTGTGGGCTCAGCTCGAGGCAGGGAGGTGGGGGTCTGGCCCTCAGGTCCCCCAAGACGTCCACTGACCGTGAGCCTGCGAGGCTCTCAGCACCCCCCCACCCGGACAACGACATGGCACCCACCTGATTTGCTGCACCTACGGGGCCCAGACCTGCCGCAAACCTCCTCGCTGGGGTATGGCTTCCCAGGTGCACGAAAACCCCCAGGGCCCCGGGGCTCACCCCCGGGCCGGAGAGCACTTTTCCCTGGACCCAGGATGGGCAAGCCCTTGTCCACTCTTGAGGACCCACTGAGGCAGCCCCTGCGTCAGGGGGTTGTGAGGCCCGGCCCGGCCCCAGGCTTCGGGAAGCTTTTCCAAATCTCAGTTAAAATCTCAGGAGCCAGCCACCCCCACGGGAAGGCCCAGTGTGTGTCCCCCCTGAGCCAGGTTCCAAATCCACTTTGGAGGGCTCTTCCTGCTGCCGGTCCCCCCGGCCGGGACCCTCCACCCAGCCCCGTGGCTGTGGGAAGGCGCTGCAGGCAGAGGTCAGCGGCCACGCGTGGCCCGGGAGCCAGTGCCCAGGAACCGTTGCCCCAGCCTTCTCCAGGGAACTTGTCCAGCCCCCAGTCTTGGGAGTGTCCTTGGCCCCACCCCTGTAAACGGGTTTTATCACATGGGAGGGTGCAGGCCCTGCACTCAAACAGCCACCCCGAGCCTGCCCCGATATAGGAAAGCGCGGTCAGCATTGAGCTGAGGGGGACACTTCCAGGGCCCGGGGAGCAGCCACCGAGACAGAGGCAGCCACTGGGCGTGGACGGGTCCCCTCTCCTCCCAAGAGCGTCCTGAGTGCCAGGCTGTGGTGCCGCCTCCCTGATGCCCTGCCAGGACTGAGGCGCCTGCCTGTCACTGGCCGGCGGTGAGGCCAGGGCTGGGCAGAGCCATGGTTCCCCCATGTGTCCGCACCGGGTGGTGGGCGGGCCAGCAAGCACGCGGGCCCGTGGGTGGCACTGACTGGCCGATCCCGAGACCTCGTCTTCATCGCGTGGCTATGGAATTTCGTCTGGGAACCTTGACCTACTCCCACGCTTCTCCCGGCATCTGAATGAGTTGGGGTGGGGGTGGTTAAAGGCCGAGACTGACCTCCAGCCTTGAGCATTGTCTGATGTGCCGGAACCGGGGAGAGAGGGACCCGGAGCCAAGGAAAAGCAGCTCCGTGCGGCTGGGCAGCTTCCTCCCTCCCAGGAGCAAAGGCGGCACTGGACACGCTCGCCCCTGGGACTCCAGAAGGGAGGCACCTCCTTGTTTCGAACTCTGATGGGGTGGGGGGCATGCCTGCAGCTATGCCCCTGCTGCCAGGGCGTGAGACTGGCGCTGCCAGTCAGGGCCTCCCGGTCAGAGCAGGCCGGGCGCTGGGCCTGTGCAGGACGGGGCCTCAGGGGTCTCAAGGGGGGCTCACGGGGGGCTCATGGGGGGCTCACAGGGGGCTCACAGGGGCCCCACAGAGGGCTCACTGGGGGTCCAGAGGGAAACCGCTGTGGAGAGGGGTGCCAGCCCTGCAGGGTCATTGGGAGCGGCCAGTGGTTGTGATGGGTAGGTGGTCCAGGACCCCCTAGATTCAAAGGGACGGCCCTGAGGGCTGGCGCAACCCAGCGGCTGGAGCTGAGTTTTGGGCTTCTTGCAAAGTCACCGCAGGGATTTGCTGGAATCAGGCAATGGTGGTTTAGAGAATACATGGGACGGCCGAGGAGCAGTGACCCATGATCACAAATGGAGGCCAAATCTACCTCATCCCTGGGGTACAAGTGTCGGCTCTCGCCCTCTCCCCAAATAAATCTTCCCCACGCAGCGTCTCCAGGGCTGGAATCCTGCCGGGGACTTGGCCCTGAGCTTATTGAAGCTCTGTAGATTGCCAAGTTTTGCAGATGTTTGCACTGACTGCTTTATGTTTTGCAATATTCCAGAGCTGTTCCTGAGTGGCGCGCGTCCATTCACCAAGTCAGTGCTTAATAAGAATGATCTGCAAAGAGAGAGGGCTCCAAGGGGTGTGGGAAGCAGCGTGTGAAATAAGGAAGCACACGCAGCGGGCACCAGTTCCCGGGAAAACAATAAGGAAGCCGGGCCGCCTCTGTGTTTTCCTCAGCAGAGCCATGAGCATGGGCTGGGAGGTGCCCCCCGGCAAATGTCTGGGAGCCCAGCCCAGGGGGCAGCGCCCAGCCCAGGGGCGCACTGTGGAGGGAGCCAGGCACCCCCGGGTGGGAGGCTGAGGACCGACCCCTGCTTCTCCCTGGATCCTCTTGTGCAACGTTGGGAACCCCCTGCGGGTGCCGGCGTCAGGGCCCTGCTGGGGCGTTTCCTGCGCCCGTCGGGCACCCAGTCCTGGGCCGCTTTGTCCCCCCGTATGTGCGGGCTGTGCCCAGCCCCCGCCACCACTGAGCACCCCTCTGGCCTGTGGGACTGGATTAGAGGTGATGGAAGGAAAGGTCGGCTCTGAGCCCCGTCCCCGCGGCACCCTGTAGTCCAGCCGGCATGAGGGAACAGAATCCTGGGGTTCTGTCCGCAGGACGAGTGGGTTGGGACCACCCTCTTCGCCCCCAGCGAGCACAGTCTACACAGAGGGTTTTGGGATTGGAGTTGAACAAAGAGAGAGATGTTGAAAGAATCCACTCAGCGGAGTCAGCCCTCTTTTGTCGTTGAACCTGTTGAAGGGAGATAGTGCTACAAACCCCTGGGGCGCCTCCCATCCAAGGACACCTGTGCCGCTCTCGCTGATGAAATATACGCAGACTTGAGCAGCAAGGGATAGCTGATTTCTTTTGATCTTGGGTACTGCTGGGAAAAGTTTTCAGTACTGCTACAACTGCCAGCCATTTGGTATGGTGGCCAGTTGTGTGAGCTGTGAAATAAACGAAGCCTGTAGGTTATACCATTTGGTAGTGTCGGTGAAAAGTGTGGAAAATTACAGGTTAGAGGTACATAAATATGATTGAGAAGTGTCTGCTGAGGAGTCTTGCTGTAGAGCATATAGAGAAAAATGAAGACTCTTGCTAAAGTGATTTTGCCCTTTATTTCATAGTAAAAATCTACGACTATTTATTTCATTGTTTACTAACACTTTTGTTTTGCATTAAACTCTTTTGGTAGCAAAGAAAGAAATTAAAAAGGAAGGTGTTGGTTAAGGGTAAATTAAATATTGATTTTCCTTCTCTTAAGAAAATCAATGTATGGGTAACTTGCTCAAAATATTTGTTAATATTTACCATCCACGTGAAAGTTGTAATGATGTTACTGAAAACCAGAGTGTAAACAGGATACACAAATATGATAAAGAGGCATTTATTTCCAAAGTTCCAGGAGTTAAGAAGACTACTGAAAAATTATAGTTTAACAGGTGGAACTGCAGAACATACATTTCTGTATTACACTGTGAAGCCTGTATTTTCTTTTATGGTTTCTAAATTCCCCAAATTAATTTCATTCATCATTGATTCCAAGTTTTCCTGTACAGATGAAAATACAAATCCATATTTCTTAATGTGTTGACTCCAGCATCAGACACAAACAGTTAAATAATGTTAGTTTTATATCAGTGCCATCAGATGCTCAAATGAAAAGTCAGTTAATTTTAATAACAATTCAATTTTTTATACGATTAATGGAATTAAAGGGAAGTTTTTGGAAGCCATTCTAATAAAGTTGAAACATCTGACATTATTATAAATACCACTGCAAATTCAGTTAAAAAGTTCAATCTCTGAAATAAAATTATTTGTTTTTAATGAATAATATATGCATAGTGCCATGATAAAAGCACAAAGTTAAAATATGAAGCAGAAGTGTTTTTGGAATTGCTACACATGTAACCCATAAGTGTGTCCAAACAAGCTGTACCGTTTTACCACTCAAGATAAAAGTTGTAGTTGTTAAAATTTAAAAAAAAAAATAAAGGATGGGGATCGTCACCAACTGGAGGCCACATGTCCTTCAGCCAGCCTCAGGCCTGTGTCGCCTGCCCAGTGCTGGCCCCTCGGCGCACAGCCGCCACGCACAGTCCACAGCAGAAGTCACCTAAGGTGCCGCCAGAGCAACCTGGGTTTTAAAGAAAACTTGTCCGGGGTGGCTGGTCCTGGGCGGCTGGTCCCAGAGCCTGCAGGCTGAAGCCACGGAGGGCCGTGGCTGCCTGGACGGGCTGCAGCTGCGGGCAAGCCCCTTTTATTAGTTAGGCAGCCGGTCCTAACCGGTTGCTACGCTGGGGGCTCTGGGGAATGCTAGCAGGGGCGGAGGGGCTGACAGAGAATTGAGGAGATTTATGCGTGATGCAGGTGGGAATTTTAGAAACTGGGAAGTGGAATGCGATTGCACAATCACACTGCACCGCAGAATCTGGTTATTAAAAATCGCCCCCACGCCAGCTGGGGGAAGAGGGCAGGGGTCCCTGGAACAAATATAATAAATATCAGCAAAGCCATTTTTCCCTGACTCTGAGCTTCTGCCTCCCAGGACCCCGAGCGTCCTGGATTTCCACCCACTCACTGTCCGGGCTGGGCCAGGGCCACTCCACCTGGCTGCCTGCTCCGGCCGCAGCAGCCCCAGCCTCCCATCACCCTTCCCTTCCACCTTGTGAAGCTGCTGCTGCCGCCGAGGCTTCCGCCCCTCCAGCTGCAGCTGCCCTGCTGACCCTCAGGCCATCCTGGCCCCAGGGGCATTCCAGGGGTCAGGGAGGCTGCTCCTGGTGAAGGAGATTTTAATGAAACAGCTCTTGTGTTTCTCTGCCTGGCAGCCACCACTGCCCCAGGATATGGCCCCAGGCCCCAGAGGGGAGGCTGAGGCTGGGACTGGGGTGGGTCTGGAGTGGGTCTGGGTCTGGGTCTGGGTCTGGGCCTGGGCCTGGGCCTGGGGCTGGGCCTGGGGCTGGGACTGGAGCTGCAGCTGGTGCTGGGGTTCTGCACAGGCCCCTTGCCCCTGCCCCTGCCCCGCTGTCCTTCAAGCAGGTGGGCACTCTGGAACGTTGCCTGTGGTCCACGGGGTCCCGCATGCATGGATGCCAAGGGCGGGGGGTGGCCTGGTCCCAGGGAAGCGATTGGCACACAGTCCCGAAGCTGCCCAGATCTGTGCAATCGACCGCGGGGGGACAGGGCCATCTCAGCTGTGTGTGGGAGGGCAGGGAGCATCTCTGATGCTGCCCTTTGAACGCCTGTCTTCCTAGTCTGCTTTCCTACTGTTGCACTTTCAATTATGTGTGTTCTAAACACACATAAGGCTACTACTGGAATTTAAAAGGAAAGAGAGAAACAAGTGTCACTACACTGGAATAACAGAGAGAACCGATATCTAGATAGATATGTTTATTTGCAGGCAGGCACCAGGAATGGAACCACGTCTGGATGGCAGGCGAGAACTCCACCGCTGAGCCACCGTCGCACCGCCCTTAACCAACTTTACCAGGGTAAAATTAGCGGACAGTAAAATTCCCTTTTTTTATGTTCGGTGTGTGACGAAACATGGAGTTGTGTAACACCACATCAAGTGTCCACTGCCCCCAGAAGCCCGGGCGCCCCGGCGGCCGGCCCCCCGCCCCTGGACTTCTAGAATGCGGCGGAGGCAGAGGCCGCCCCCGGCGTCCCATTCGCTGCGCTGGCGCCCGGCGTGGAGCGCAAGAGGCTGCGCGGCGCGTCCTGCTGGGTCTCTCGGTGGAAACGGGGGCTCACGTGGCTGCCCGTTCCTGGGCACTGAGAGTGGAGCTGCCGCGGCCGCCGCCTGCGTAGGACACGCGGCCTCGGCACCGCAGTCAGCGCGGCGCGGGGTCCCGGCTCCGTGGGCAGCTGAGCGAACGCAGCGTAATCCAGGACCACGGCCCCGGGAGCCAGTCGTGGCGGGGGCAGCCCAGCGCCGGCCCCTCCTGGCCCCTCCCGGCCCCTCCCGGCCCCTCCAGCCCGCTCCCGCCTTACTGGCCGCACCCCTTTGTCCCGTGCTTTCAGCCAAGCTTGCCGGAACCCCTCCCCACTGACCCCCTGCCCCACGGGGTGTGGCTGAGGGGCGGCTGGGACCTCCTGCAGGCGGGGAGCCAGACCCCAGGCAGGCCCCACCTACCGTCCAGCACAGCACCCACCCTAGGACGCGGCCAGGTCCAGGCATGCCCCGTGCCCTGGCCACCATGTGCCCAAGCTGCCGTGGGGACTTTGCAGCTGGCCCGTGGGTGGTGCATCCGCTTGGCTGGGTTAAACCGCACCCCAGAATTACCTTTCCGGCGCTTCCAACGAGGGGGGGGGCTGTAAGAGCGGTTCTCCTGAGGCTCGGGGCAGCAAGACCGCTTTGCAGCACCCCCTCGAGGTGCTGCTCACGGGGCGCGACCTGCAGAGGGAACAGAGTCCCCGGGGGGCTTAACCAGTGTGAAGGCGCCAAAGGGGGCCAAGGCCTTCCTGGAGACAGACCTCCCTCACCACCCTCCGGCCTGCGGGCGTCCTGTCCGCTGTGGCCTGCCCTTCCCACTGACCACTCCCCAGGTTTCGGCTTGTGTGGCCAGTCCCCACGGTCACAGAAGCCGCCCCTCAGAACAAGCGCCCGAGTGACTACAGTGTGTGTCCCGCGGGTGCTGCTTCGGGCCGAAGCAAGACAGGGCCGGCCTTGGTTTTTGTGGCAAAGCCTGCTGGTTGTCTCTCATCTGTTCCTCTCGCATTACCCTAGAGCTCCTGGATTTCAGCCCATGGCCCCCACAGCTTACAAATTCCAAAAGCAAATATTTATGTAAGAGAAATAAAAACATATATCCACAAAAAGATTTGTGCATGAAATGTTGGTAGACACTTCTTTCCTAACAGCTAAGAGGTAGAAAGAACCCAGTTGTCCACCTGCTGACAAATGGGTGAAAGCATCACCACTGAAGGCCCATCAACACAATTCAATATTACTCAGCAATAAAAAGGAACAAAGTATTCATCCATGCAGCAACATGGATGAATCTCAAAAGAGAATCTGAGAAGTGAGTCGTATCCAGACTATACAAAGAACTCTAACAATTGGAAAATAAAAAAGCAAGTAAACCAATGAACAAATGGGCAAAGAATTTGAATAGTCACTTCTGCAGAAAAGATATTCAAATGGACACATAAAAAGATAAAAACACATAAAAAGATGCTCAACATCATTAGTCATTAGGGAAATGCACATCCGAACCACAGGATGTCGGATCTCACCCGCTAAGATGGCTATAATAAAGAGGGTATAACAAGCATTGAGGATTTGGGATAATTGGAACACATGCATTTATTGTGAGAATTTAATATGATGCAGGCATTTTGAAACAATTTGACAGTTTATCAAAATGTTAAGCATAGAGTTACTATAAGATACAACAGGTTCACTCATAGGTATATACCCAAGAGAAATAAAAACATACATCCACGTAAAAACCTGTACCAGAATTTTCATAGAGGAATTATTCATAATAGCCAAAAAGAGGAAGAAACCCAAATATCCATTAACTGATGATTGGAAAAACAAGATGTGCTGTATCTGTACAATGAAAATCATTTGGCCATAAAAAGGAATGAAGCGGTGATCCATGCTATAAACGGGATGGATCTTGAAGGCATTATGCTAAGTAAAAAAAGCCAGTTACAAAAGAACACAGAGTATATGATCCCATCAATGTGACACACATGGCCAACTATGGCAGATCCACGGGCATGTGACGCTGGTTCGTGGTTTTCTGGGTTTGAGGGAATGGGAAATGATGCTAACAGTTAATGGGCTTCTTTTTTTGGGTGATAAAAATATTCTGAAAGTACATAGTAGTATTGTGCCATTCTGTGAATATATCAGAAACCCTCGATGACACACTTTGAAAGGATGAATTTGTGGTATGTAAATTGTATATCAATAAAGCTTTTATTTTTTTAAGTTCAAAATAAGTAAAGGATCATATAAGCAAATACATAAATACATAGCTAGCTAGACGACAGGTAGGCAGCAGGGAGACAGGCAGGTGACAGGTGCACCGATAATGAGACTGGACCTCTGGGGAGCCAGCACCTTTCCTGAAAGCCTGAACAAGGAAAAGCAGGTTCTCGACAGAGAGAGGCAGTGGGCCTGGGGCAGGGGCGACCTTATCCTCGCTGGGCTAGGGGGGAGTCCCAGGGCATCTGCGGGCAGCTCCCGGGGGGCAGCAGGGACCAGGACCACCATCAGAGGAAGCAGACAGGCCAATGCGTCCCAGGAAGTGCTGGCCGGGGCACAGCGCCCTGTGGGCAAGGGGGGTGGAGCTCCCCAGATGCCAGGGGGCAGGAGAACTGTCCCCTCTGGGCACAGAGAGCCCCCAGGGCCGGGGAGGGGGAGGCTTGGGTGGGGAACAAGGCAGAGACTCTGCCCAGCTGCAGCCCTCCTCCTCCTCCTCCTCCTCCTCCTCTGCTGGGCTTACCGCGGACGGCTCAGCCTCGGGTGTCAGCAGCTCGGGTTCTCAGGCATAGAAGCCCTTTGATGAGGCAGTGCTTGCTGTAACTCATTGGCCATAAACACGGAATGGTTTTATTTTCCCCAGGAACCATCCTGATGTGTTGCACCTCCTTCCTCTTAGCCTTCTTACATCAATGGCCACATCCGAGTTTCTCATCCTTACTGAACAGGAATGTAGTGACCCAGGCACCTAAAACTCAGTTCAAATTGTTAAAATGCTTCATCCTTGAACAGGGTGGGGTGGGGTCTGCCATGAGACCCTCCTCGCTGGGGTGGGAGCCGGCCCCCTCCCCCCGGCCTGGATCAGTGGGGCAGCTCAGCCCAGCCTCTCCTCCAGATGGGCTGTGCCGCTGACCCTGATGCGCCCCTGGCGCCTGTGCCTTCAGGGACCGCTGTGTGCCTTTGCGGCTCCTTTTCCACACCCTGGGGCTACAGAGAAGCTTCTTAGGCCTGGGGGGAGCCTAAGCCGCGGGCTGACAGGCAAACCTAGGATGCCCCATTAAATTTGAGTTTCAGATACACAACAGAAAATAAATTCTAGCATAAGTATATCCCAAATACTTATACTGAAAAAGTATTTGTTGTTTCTCTGAAACTCAAACTCGGCTGGGCGTCCTGAGTTTCATTTGCTAAACCTGGCGACCATCACCCCTAGGAAATATTAGGGCACTTCTGTCTTCTCAAAAAGAACCCTGGAAGCATGGCACCCCTGGCGCTCCCCCCCCCCCGCCCCACGAACCCCCCATGGGCTGTCTCCGTGGCCCCGTGCCTTGGGCAGTTCACACCGACGAGGTCACATGAGGTGGACTTCCCCGTGCGGCTTCTTCCACTTGGCCAACCGTGCCAAGGCCCATACGTGGCGTAACACGAATCCGCACATCATTCCTTTTTATGCCAGGTACTACACCCACGTGGATAAGCACTCTGTCCATTCATCAGGGGATGGACACTTGGGTTGTTTCCACTTTTTGCCTGTTATCAGTAAGGCCCCCCCAAGTGTTCATATGCAAGTTTTTGCATGAGCATACGTTTTCATTTGTCTTGGGAGCACGTGCACACACGCACACACATGCGTGCACACGCGCACACACACACGTGCACACGCATGCTCTCCCCTGTATACATAATTCTAAGGTGGGATGGCAGGGTCATGTGGTAACTCTGTTCACCATTTTTTCCCAGAGCAGCTGCATCATGCCACAGCCCCACCAGTAGTGAATGAAGGTTCCAGTTTCTCCATATTCTTGCTAAACTGGACATTTTCTTTTATTTTAGCTGTTTCAGTCTTAGTCTGTGTGAAATGGTATCACATCGTAGGTTTTGATCTGCATTTCCCTAATGGCTAATGATATTTGCATCTTTCATGTGCTTATTGGCCATTTCCATCTCTTCTTTGGAGAAATGTCTGAATCTTTGCTTATGTTGAAAGTTGGTTATTTGCCTTTTTATTATTAAGTTGTAAGTTTTCTTTATGTGTTTTGGATTCAAGTCTCTTATCAAATACATAATTTATCCTCTCCAATTCTGTGGGTTGTCTTTTCAGTACCCTGATGGTATTCCTTGCAGAGAACAGCTTTTAACTTTGATGTAGTCTAATTTATCAATTTATTTTTGTCACTTATGCCTTCCTTTGGTGTCATATCTAAGAAACCATTGCCTAAGCCGCTGTCACAAAGATTTACCCTTTTGTTGTCTTCTGAAAGTTTTATCATTTGACTCTTAGATTTAGAGCTATGATTCATTTTGTACTTAAATTTTATTTGTGGTTTGAGGTAGGAATCCAACTTCACTCTTTTGCATGTGTATATGCAGTTACCCCAGCACCATTTGTTGAAGAGTGTCAAGTTTCTTGAAAAAAATAAGGAAAAACATGGTAACCCACACTTCTCAAATAGAAAAGTTACTATACCGCCACAGTAAACAAGAGAGGGCAGTGCCAGCATTTGGACAGACACACAGATCAGTGGAAAATAACACACAGTCCAGGAATAAACCCACACCTCTATGGCCAGTCTATTTTCAAATAGGATCCTGAAGAAGTTTAGTGAGAAACAATACTAAGTCTTCCAGTCCATGAAGACTTCTATTTATTTATAGATCTTCTATAATTTCTTCCAACAATGTTTCGTAGTTTTCAGGTACAGATCTTACACATCTTCTAAAAAATTTACATCTAAGGGTATTATCTTTTTAATGCTATTGCAAATGGATTTGTTTTCTTAATTTTATTTCAAATTGTTCATTGCTACTGTATAGAAACAATTGATTTTGTATTATTATCCTGCAATCTTGCTGAACTTGTTTATTAATTATAATGGCTTTTTATGTGTGTGTTTGTGGATTCTCTATATATGAGAGCATGCCATCTATAAAACGAAATTGTTTTACTTTTTTCTAATTGCCTAATTGTCCTGGCCAGCCCCTCCAGTAACATGTTGACTGGAAATAGTGAGAGTAGACACCCTTGTCTGGTCCCCCATCGGAGGGGAAAGCAATGCCTTTTGCTGTTAAGTAAGCTGGTCACCATGGAGTTACCAGGTGGGGAAAGTTCCCTTCTGTTCCTAGTCAGCTGAGTGCTTTCATCGTGAGAGGGTGCTGGGCTTTTCAAATGCTTGTTCTCCATTATTAAGATGTTCTTGTGGTTCCTGTTTTGTAGACACTTAATCATCCTATTACATTCATTAACTTCATATGCTAAACCAACCTTGCATTCCTGGGATAAATGCCACTTAGTCATGGTATCAAATACTTTATATTTGTTGCTGGATTTGGTTTGTCAGTATTTTGTTGAGGATTTTCGCACCTCTATTTTAAGGCATATTGATCTACAGTTTTCTTTTCTTGAGAAGGCTTTATCTGGTTTTGATGTCAGGGCAATTCTGGGGTAGTCTTGCCAAAACGACACAACTTGAACTTAATCATGAAGACAGACAAGACGGACCAGAGCTTCTCAGAAGTTTGAAGGCTCTGAGAGACAAAGGACACAAAGAAGGACTGCTCCATAGAAAGGGTGCTGAGCTGGCGTGGAGGCTAAACACAAACAATGACCCTGGGCTGGAGCCTGGAACTGGAAAATAACATCAGTGGGACAACTGATAACATCTGAAGTAGGGCTGTAGATTAGACAGTAATGTATCACTGCCACTCTTCTGAGACTGATAATTATACTGTATTTTTATGAAATGTGACCATTTAGGGAAGTCTTTGTACTATTTTGCAATATTTCTGCAAATCTGTAATTATTTCAACATGAAAAGTTAAAAATTTTTTTAATCATTTTAGGTGCATGTTTATGAGGTGCCTTTGACTCAGTGAGGGAAAGGGATTATGTTGAGGGCCAAGAAGTCAAGAAAATCAAGGCCTAAGTCCAGATTCTGACGACAGCAAGAGATTGAGTGTTTCTGGAAAAAAAAGTGTGTTTTGGGGGTGTGTGTGGGGGAGCTGATTGGAGTGAAGATATCCTGAAGGCAGTGGGAAGTCATGGGAGAACTAGAGAGAGGTGTGATCAAAAGAGCTTTTTTAAAAAAACTTTTTTATTGTATAATATAACATATATTCAAAGCAAAGAAAGAAAAAAACAATAGTTTTCAAAGCACTTCAACAAGTAGTTACAGGATAGATCCCAGAGTTTGTCATGGGCTACCATACGATCCTCTCAGATTTTTTCCTTCTAGCTGCTCCAGAATATAGGAGGCTAGAGGGCTTAAATATTTTTCATCATCAAAATCAACATTTTTTCCTTTTTTGTGAAAAATAACATATCTACAAAAAAGCAATAAATTTCAAAGCACAGGCAACAATTAGTTGTAGACTCCATTTCAGAGTTTGGCATGGGTTATGATTCTACAATTATAGATTTTTACTTCTAGCTGCTTTAAGATACTGGAGACTAAAAGAGATGTCAATATAATGATTCAGCATTCATATTAATTTGTTAAATCCTATCTTCTCTGTATAACTGCACCATCACCTTCGATCTTTCTATCCCTCTCTTTAGGGGTGTTTGGGCCATGGCCATTCTAAATTTTTCACGCTGGAAGGGTCTGTCACTAATATGGGGTAGGGAGATGGAACTATCTGATGTTCTGGAGAGGCTGGGCTAGGTTTCAGGACTTATCTGGACCGGGGACCCATCTGGAGGTTGTAGGTTTCTGGAAAGTTACTCTAGTACCTGGAACCCTTGTGGAATCTTAAATATTGCCCTAGGTGTTCTTTAGGATTAGCTGGAATGGTCCTGGTTGGGAGTTGGCAGGTATGACAGGTCTACCTGAAGCTTTTCTAAGTGCAACCTCCAGAGTAGCCTCTCGACTCTATTTGAACTCTCTCTCTGATTACTTGTTACACCTTACTTGTGACACTTCTTTCCCCCCTTTTGGCCAGGAAGGCATTGTTGATCCCGCAGTGCCAGGGACAGGTGCATCCCTGGGAGTCATCTCCATGCCACCAGGGAGACTTTCACCCCTGGATGTCATGTCTCACGTAGTGGGGAGGGCAATGATTTCACTTGCAGAGTTGGGCTTAGGGAGACTGAGGCCACATCTGAGCAACAGCAGAGGTCCTCCAGAAGTAACTCTTAGGCATGCCTATGGGTAGTCTAAGCTTCTCCACTACCTACATAAGCTTCACAAGAGCAAGCCTCAAGATAAGGGCTTGACCTATTGATTTGCATGTCCCTAAAGTTTGACACAGTATCAGGGGATTCCCTGATGGTAATGTTTAATAGTTCCATATTTTTTCTCCTAACCCTCAAGGGACTTTGCCAATACTTTTTGATTATCTGCTTAATATACTCTAGGATGTTTCCAGGTATTACAATAATCTATACAGGATTAAAGGGCCTCTTTCTTATTCTGTATTTCCTGTGTTTCAATTGTTCAAATGAGCTATACAGATAGGCTGAGTTAGATTATACACTGTAGAAAATTTCAGTTCCAGACCAAATAAGCCTTTTTTCCATTGGTCTGAAAGAGTATGTGTGGTTCTAAAATACAGTGTCTTTGTTACCCCTATGTTCTGAATTACTTTATCCCCAACCTGATCAGCTTTGTTCTTATCTCTAAATATCAGATTATATATATATATATAAATATATATATATATAGTATATAAAACAACCTCTCCAAATCCAGAAATAATAATTACCACTCCAGACTAAATGTGTCTGCTATAAAAGCTTACAATCTAGGCCCCTTTTTTCATATAAGCATTTTCTACAGGTGACCATACCATTGTTGTTTGGCTTATTTTGTCTCACCGAATGCCCCACATGTTCATTCACATCGTTGAATGCCTCATGACTTTGTCTTTCCTGTAGCAGCATAACCTTCATTCATAAGTATACACCATCGTTTGCCAATCTACTTCTCCATCAGAGCATCCTTCAGCCACCTGCATTCATCAGGCATCATGTAGAGGGCCCAAAGTCCACAGTCCATGAAAACTCTCAATTTTAGATAAATTCATTTTTCCCAAGAGAAAGAAAACCAATAAACACACCCTCACCTAATAGGAAATCTGAACCTCCTCTTAACTCTTGTCCCTCCCCCCATTATTTACCTCTGCTGTTGCTGTGGTAGTGCTGATGGTTTCCTTTTGAACACAGCCCATAGCATGCAATAGCAGTTTTCCCCCTTTATCCTGGACCTAAACATTCTTTGTACACAAATCATACCTTTGAAGTAGTTCTTGTGAACTTATTTATATTTCTACTGTACATCAGTGGGACACATAGGCCTATATAACTCCTTTCAAGCTTGTTCATCTTCAATATGGTAATATTAATTATAGACCCATTAGAGAATCACCTTCACGCTCATCTATTCCCTTACATTGGAGTTCAACCTCATCAGCTAACGGTTCACCCATCTCTAGCTTCTATGTATCTCTAAGTCCCCTGTATTCTGTATTCTAAGTCTCTGATTATACCTTTATGCTGGTCATAAAAGTGGAATCATACAGTATCTATCCTTTTGTGTCTGGCTAACTTCACTCAGCATTCTGTCCTCAAGGCTCATCCATCTTGTCATGTGTTTCAGGATGTCACTTTGTATTACTGCTGCATAATATTCCATCGTATGTATATACCACATTTTGGGTCAGCCTTCGTGGGCTGGGGGCGGATGTGACCCAGATGCACAGGTTGGCGCTTTCCCAGAGCTGGGCAGCATGACTGTGGGCTGTGTGCATATGTGTGTCAAGGAGTGCCATAAACTGATATTTATGGGGAGGCTTTGTGACTATATGTGCTGGTGGCAGGGGGAGCCTGGGCTGGCGGTTAGTGCCCGCAGCCTTTTTGCGCTGGCCCCAGCCTGCAGGGAGCAGGGAGGTAGTGCTCGGGAGGGGTGCAGGAGAGGTGGGCTGGGCTGCACTTGGGGCGGGGGTGTGGGGCAGGTATGTGTGCTGGGGGCTGGCGGGGCGGGGACATTTGGTCCCATCCCAGAAGGGAAGCGTCATCGAAACCACAAGGAGACCCCGCTGGGATGGCTAGTCCAAAGTGGCAGACGGTGACAAGTGTTGGCAAGGGCATGGAGGAACTGAAGTCCTCAAGCTTTGCTGATGGGAACATGGGACGGCCTGGGAAACAGTCCTCAGGTGTTTATCGTAGAGCCGTCCTACCGTCCAGCAGTTGCAGTCTGAGATTTGCACCCAAGAGAACTGAAGCACATTTTCATGCAAAATCCTGAACACAAATGTTCACTGCAGCATTTTTCATAATAGCTCAAGGTGGAAACAGCCCAAAGTCCATCAGCTGATGGGTGGAAAAACAAGCTGCTCTATCCGTACAGTGGGGTATCATTTACCCGGGGAAAGAAGAACGCTCTTCCACGCGCTACATGGGTGTGCCTTGGCATCACTGTGCTGGGTGAGAGAAACCAGTCGCAAATCCCATCCTGTGCGATCCCGCTGACATGAGACACGCGAAGAGGAGAATCCGGAGGCAGACGGCAGAGGCGGGGCTGCCCAGCTGCGGAGTGTGGGGGGACAGCTAGTTGGTAGGGTTTCTTTGGGGGTCGATTGTGCTGACGGGTCCCTTCTCTGCGTAGGTGCGAAAAGCCGCTGAACTGCACCCTCCACAGCTGTGTGGCACATGACCTTCCTCAAAGCCCTTTTCACACGTACAAACGCACACGCACCCCTTCCCGCGCCGGTCACTTCGGTCCCGTGGCTGCGTCTGTCCCGCGTGTCTGGGCACCAGAGGGGAAGGACCGGGGACGGTCGGGGATGCCCTAAACCCGGCGGGGTGTGCTCTGCTCGGAGCTCGAAGGAGACACTTTGGCAGCGTGAGTTCCTGGGCGAACGAGGCGGAGCCCCGCGGGTGGGTGGGGAGCACGCGGGGCGCCGGGCCGGGCCGGGGCGCCGGGCTGGGTTTCTGGGCGGCTGGGAGTGAGGCTGGCCGGGAGTTCGGGGCGCTGCACTGGGTCAGGGGAGCCCGCAGCCGAGGCTGGGGTGAGGGGTGCAGGGCCAGGTGGGAGGAGAGGAGGCGAAGCCCGAGGGTGCGGGAAAGCGGCCCACCTCGGTGCTGCGCCCGGGCAGACGGACGCGAGTGGGCCGGGCGGCGCAGCGGAGGCCGGGGCCGTGTCCGGGGTAGGAGCCCAGCGCTTGGCTTCTGAGCCACCCTCTCCTCCTGCCACTGCCGAGGGCGGCGGCCTCGGGGACGCGGCGGCCCCGGCTCCCCCCGCGGCCCGGGCGCCCCAGGCTGGCCCGCAGGTTGGGTGTTCACTCGCCTTCGAAAGCGCAGACCCCGTGCCCGTCTTCGGAGTCACATTCCCCTCTCTTCCCTCTCCCTGGGCCCGCCCAGCCCTCTTCCTCCCGGCTGGGGGTTGGGGCTGCACCCCATCTTCGTCCTTTCCTCCGCTCTGGCCGCAGGCCGACCCTTCCCCCTTGGGCAGGTGGGACTATTTTGGGGAACGTTTTTATGTGCGATTTAGAGTGCACCTCTCCACCGGTTCCGGCAGAAATAATCCCTTTAATGTGTGTCTGCACCATCCTGCGTCAAGCCTGAGGTGAGAGCAGATTTACACCCCCAAATCAAAAGGAGATGGCAGCAGCGCCTTCCACATTGCCTGGCAATAAGGAGTCAGCCAGGGAGGCGGCCGCCACTCTCGCCTGTCCTGCCCGCTCTGAGGTGTTGCCTGCAGCGCTGCTGCATTTATGAATCATGGGCCTTTATTGCCAGGGGCAGAAGCAGGCCGGGTCGCAGAGGCGCCTGGCGGCGGGGGGAAGCTGTGTCACCCAGTTCCCGGGACGCCAAGCGGAGGAAGGGGCCGGGAATTCCCAGGCAGCTGGTGGCCAATGGCCTTGGCACCCGGCCTGGCTGCTCCTGTGTCCTGGGGGTAAAGAAAAAAGTTTCGTTGTGTTTTTTTATTCTGTTAGAGAAGACGCGGGTTTACAGAACACCATGCAGAAAATGCAGGGCTGCTCTGCACCGGCCACCACCAACACCGGGCAGTGCTGCGGGACATTTGTTCCTCTCGACGGGAGGACATCCCATAACTGCACTGCTGAGACAGCCCGTGGTGTGGCCCGCGCCTGCTGTGTGGTAGACGGCCATGGCTTTTAAAAAACTTTTCATTGTTACCATATACACCATCTAACATTCCCCTCTTAACCATAGTCCGATACACACGGGGCTGGAGTGAAAAGTCACACACGGAAGTTCACAGCGCGTTTCCCAGGAAGTTCCAGCATCAAGTAAAAGAGTCGCGGGGAGGATTTAAGTCAGAGCTCCACTGGCGGTCGGGGAGCGCCGCCCGCTGCACATTTACTCGCGGGGTGAAGGGCAAAACCCGGCGCCCCTGGGGACAGCGCCACGAACCTCGCCATGCTCCCGCAGGCGGGGAGAAGAGACCTTCAGGGTAACGGCGGCATCTCCTCCTGACGGGGCGTGATTGGGATGTGGGCCTTGGTTTTCTTATCCAAGTTCTCAAGGAAAACAAGGTGGGTTGATTCGGGAGGAGGCGGCGGAACCGCAGGGCGCACGGCTGGAGGGCGTGAGTCATCCTCCCAAAGAAAGACGGAAACGAGGGAGGGAAGTACACTTCTCATTAGGTGGGGAGCCGACGCAGCTGGGGTGAGGGTGGGGGCGACTTCCGTTTTAGAGGTGAGGACACAGTTGTCACCTCCTAGGCCTTGATCAGCAAGGAAGGCGGACGGGGAGCTGGTCCCTAGGCCGCGGCCGTCATCTCAAGGTGGCTAGTGACCGCGTGCAGCGACAATGTAGCACGAGGCGAGTCTCCGCGCAGGGCTGGAGCGGCGCCACTGTGCCACCTCCTTGTCCCGACCCAAACACTTCCATGCCCCGGAGATGGCGGCGGGGGGCCGCCCCGTCCTGCTCCCCACCCCCATGCCGCCCATCCTAGGCATGGGGTCCTGCGGTGTGTCCTTCTGTCCGGCTCCTCGGCCTCTGCCAGCCTCTTTCCACGGTCCCTGCCATGCAGATGCGTGTCCAGCCTGAGGCTCCCCAGAAAGCCCGGCTGGCACCCCAAGGCCCTGCTGACCGCGGCCTCACGGGGGCGGGGGGGCAGTGGAACCAGCTGCGCAGTGTGTGAGCCCTAACCCAAGGCGAACATGTCCGGGAAGGGGGCAGCAGGCGGTGGGGCCAGGGGACACCGGGGTGGCCACTGTGGACCAGGAGAGGCCGGGCCTGGTCACCACAGGACCTTCTGGGGGCCCCGGCCTCTGCCAAGGGCCCGCCCAGGATTGAGGAAGGAGAACACAGGTCCACGAGCCCTGGAATGTGATCGCCCAGGGAGGGGGTGGCCAACCCCCTGGGCTGGGGCCTGGAGACCCCAGCTGAGCACAGCCACAAGGAAGGCTCTTTTCTCCAACAGGCCTTCCTGATGCGGGGCCTGGCCAGCGGGGGATGGCACCTGGCTGTCCAGCCCTGCCCACCCAGAGCAGCCCCACCCTCAAGCCCCCACCCCCAGCTGGTGGCCACGGCAGGGCTGGGGGGCGCCGGGCGTCCTGCGTTGACGGCAGCAGCGTCACCCTGGAAGGAAGGGGCTGGTGGAGGTGTCACTGTCGGCCAGGCTCGACGGCCTCAGGCTGAGCCCAGCAGGCACGACCCCTGCTGAAGTGCGGAGCCCTGTGGATTCACCGGACAGGAGGTGGCCGAGACGGGCCAGGCCTGTGCGCACAGAGCTCCTCTGCGGTGGCGAGAGGGCTCTAGTAAAGGAGACGGCATTGCGAGTGTAAGAATGCCACTGAGCTGCACGTCCAGAAGTGGTGAAACAGCTGAGTTTATGTTACCACAATAAAACTAAAAGCAAAACAAAGCAAACCCACAACCGGCCGTGGCTCAGGCGCCAAGGCAGACCCGGCTCGAGTCATCACTGTGGGCAGCCCTGTGGGCAGGAGTGGTGCCCCCCAGCCTTCCGGTCTAGGAAATGGAGCTCAGGGCATCTGCCTCCGGGGCTGGACCAGGATTAGGGTAGACAGCAGTTGCCACCACTGAGAGTCACCCCCCTTGCAATTAGCAGCTGTCATGATTTAGATGGAGAAAGACTCTGCCCACAAAGGAGAGCCCTGGAGCTAGCGGCCTCCCCGGGTCGCCGCTGTGTGCAGTCCCACCCACAGCGGGTCCACAGAAAGTGGCAGAGAAGTAGCAGTCCCTTCATGGCCAGCCTAGGAGAGACCCTGGCCTCACCCTGGCTCCCCACTCTGGTGGAGGCCAGCTGACACATCCTGAGGACAATGGGGTGGCTCAAAGAAGGCCACAGAGAGCCCTCAGAGAGGCCACGACAGGCCATGGAGGGCCCACAGAGAGCCCCCGGAGAGCCCCGGGCCTCCCAGCCAGCTGGCCACCACTCAGGGTGAGAAGTGTCCTAGCGCTGGAGGCAGCTGCAGTCAGCAGCCAGCCTGAGACCCTGCTGAGCCGCTCCCGGTTCCTGCCCCCCAGAGACGGTGGGGATTACAGAGATAGGTGGCGCCTGGGGTGCTGTGTCAGCTGGTGGGTGCTGCGCGCCTGGGGTGCTGCACGTCACAATGACCCTGGCTGGCCTTTGCTCTCAGACCTGGGGTGGTGACCCCAGGATCCTTGGACTCTCCTTGGATGGGCGTGTCTGCCACACCCGAAAGCCCCCGCACGCGCAGCCTTGCGGGGGGGCTGCCCCAGAAAGCCCAGCCCTACGGTTGTGGGGGCCTGGCCCGGGCTCCCTGATTGAGAAGAGGCGACCCTGAGCCGGGGGGCGAGACAACAGCCTCAGCCTGTGCACCCCTTCTCTTGGCTTCTTCCTACTTGTGTCCTTTTCCTGCCATAAAACCTAACCCCGTGTGGGGTGCTTTCCGGACTCCGGGGGGCTCTTCTGATGGAAACCCGGCCTGGGGTTCAGGGACCCTAAGCCAGATGCCTCTGCGGTTGGGGCTGCAGTGCCGGCTTGGAGAAGGCGAGAATGGGGTGGGGGATGGGCAGGAGGGGGCGGGCTGCCCGCGGGGAGGGCGGGCGAGGAGAGGCCCAGCAGGCTGGGGTGAGCTGGGTGGGGAGCGGAGAAGCGAGACCCCCGCAGGCCAAATGCGCTGAGTCACGGCCCTCAGCTGCGTACGACAGGTGCCACCTGGGGTGGCGGGGTGGGGGGTGCTGCCGAGGATCGTGGGGCGCTGGGCTGGTCCTGCGGGCTCACCCTGCCCCCCAGGCAGGTGCGGAGTGGCCGGGCATTGGGAAGGGGCGGCAGGGGTTGGGTGCCTGGTCCCCCCTTTTGGCCTTCCGGCCAGAGGAGCCTTCAGTCGCCACGGCCTCACTCCTGCTGGCCCTAAAGGTGGGCGGACAGGCGGCTTTCCAGGAGACTGGGTGGGCGGCGGGGGCAGGGCCGCATGTCCAGGCCATCATAGGATGCCACCCGCCCGACAGGCCATGCACACTGCCCCTTGCATGGGTGGCTGTTCCCTGGCCGTCCCCCTGCCATCCCCTGCCTGCCCCCTGGCTATCCCCTGGCTGTCTCCCCGCCGTCCTCTGGCTATCCCCTGGCCGTGCCCCCGCCATTCCTTGACCATCCCTCAGCTGTCCCCTGCCCGCCTGGGCCCAGAGGCTGCCCCTCCCCTGCCAGGGCACCGAGCAGAGGGGACTCATGTTTTGACTCTTCCTTTTCTCACATTTCCCTTTAAACATAGCCTGCCTCACATCTCCCTTTCTTATTTTTGTTTCTAACCCCCTCTGTTCCTCTTCAATGTAATCTTAAAGTGAAAACACATGGCTGCAAACCCAGGGGCCTCCATTTACTCAGCTGCACCTACTTATTCAATTTAAGCTGGAAGGCTAGTTTACAAACTTTCAGAAATAAGTCCTGGGCCAGTGCGGAGAACTGCATAAACACAGGTCTAATTTCATTTCTACTTGTCCCTTTTTTTCCTCTCTCCCTCTCTCTTGCAAATAACTTTCCAAGTATAAAAGCCAGAAACAGGCATGTACACACACACGCTTTTTCTTTCTGGAAGTTTCTCCTTGATTTCTAAATCTGTGATAAAATAAACAGATCTTGAGCAGAAATGGAGAGTTTGTAAGAGATGGTTTCCAGGAAACTGTCAATTAACATTAGGGCCTTCATTCAACACCACGTCAGTTGAAAGGGCTTTGGAAGGAGTAAGTGAATTGCTTTCCTTCTAAGAAAGGCACTCACGCTAGTTTGTCTAACTGCTAATCCTCATTCTTTATCACTTTTAGAAGGAAAAAGAACAAAGCTTCAGAATATGGGGCAAAGGACATAATTTCTGGCAGTCCAGCTTCTTGTATAAGTAAACAAGAAATTAAGCCCCGAAAACTCTGAAAGTAGCTTCGAGTTGCTCCATCTTAAAACTCCCAGGGCCGTGGCCTAGTGAGCTTCCTGGTGGGCCCCACCAGGCCACGCCATGTCAATCAGACGCTTCTAGAATGTACAGAATGATCAAGAAGAGTCATATAGAACTCTGAATTATACTAAAATATAATGTATTATTTTCTCCTATGTGTGGGGCTCAGGATTCCACATTTCGCGTGAGACCCTCCCAGACCCCGTGACGGGCAGATCCCCCTAGAAGAGGCCAGGTCCCGGGAGGGCGGCGGCCCCTCCCCTCGCACCCACCCGGCCCATGGGCTGCGTTGAGGGTGGCAGGGGCTGCTGCTTACTTTCCTCTCCCGCGGAACCGGACTCTGTCCTCAGGGCACCGGACATTTCATCTGCCCAGAGGCCTCGATGACAAAATCTCGAAACGTTCTTGAATTTGGGACTTTCTGGAAGAAGTGAAAGACTAGATGACCGGCCGCACGCTGGACAAGAAAACCTTAATCCCGCAATCGTAACCGTGCAGTAGAAAGATTACAGGTGAAATGATAGAATTAACTTTTATTTGCTCATTTAAAAAATTGGTGTAAATCCTTCTCTGGATGTGCACAGAACTGCCCCCTGCCGATGCCCACCCTCTTTTAAGGGACCCCTGCTGCTCGTGTCCCATTCCAGCCTCCATGCAAAGGGGGGTCTTACAGGACCTTTGTTGCTTTGCAGAAGAATTCTGTTCGTAGCTATGCAATCGTTGGGGTTCATTTACAGAACGTCGTCTCATCAACATTATTTCTAACGTGATTTCCTTCTTGCTTTATTTTCCGCTAGACATTTGAAATTGGTTACTCTCTATGTTAGTCTGGAGGCTGTGTATACTCCAGAAAAGGCCATTCTTTCAATCCAACCCTGGGGGTGGGACCTGCCCAGGGTGGGGCCTGTGGGTTGGGTTATTTCAGCTGAGAGGTGACCCGTCCCCTTCAAGGCAGGTCTTAATCCTTTACTGGAGTCCTTTATGAGGATAGAAGATAAAGAGATGAAATTCAGAAATGCTCCCAAAGAAGCTTAGAGAAAAAGCCACAGACAGACACCAGAATCTGAAGCAGTGAAAGCCGGGAGAGAAAGCCCAGCGGACGTGGCCATGAGCTGGCTGCTGACACAGGAGCCCAGGCTCGCTGGTGACTGGTCTTCAGAGAAGGTATTGTCCTGTTGATGCCTTAATTGGGATATTTCCATGGCCGTAGAACTATATATTTGTAAAGCTAATAAATCCCCACTGAAAAAGCCAGCTCACTTCTGGTATATTGCATTCCAGCAGCTTCAGCAAACCAAAACATTCCCTACTGAGAATTGTCAGCCCCACGATTCTCTGTTCTTCCCCTTAAACGTTCTGCTTTACTGGCTTTTCAACTGAAGGGCAATTTCCTGATTGGGTCCACCAGAAAACAGATTCCCTACTGGGGCCAAAGCACCTTCATCCAACCCCATGGGATGTCATTTCACATCTGCTGTTATTACTTTTAACCATTGTGAGTCTTCCTTAGGATGACCAGAAAGCTTGTTATTTATCCCAATTGCTCTCCACACTGGCTGGAGCTGAAACTGGCTGCCGGCTGCTCCCATGCCTTGTCCTGCCTGCCCTTCGGGCACACAGCGCTGTCTTCCAGCTGTTGGTCTGGGGGCTCCAGATGCGAAACCTGGCCTGCACAGGCGCGGGGGTGGCCTGCCACGCTGGACATGGGAGAAGCCCCACATCAACTTATTATGATGACCCTGGGCCCGGCGGGCAGCGCTGGAGTGCAAGGTGGGGGCTGCAGGACCCAGCCGTCCCCACTGACCGCCTCAGGGCCCCTTTATCCCAGGACGACCTCCCAGCCCGGAACCCACCCACCTTTCCTCATCTGACCCGCTGTCTTAAACTGAACAAAGTCTCAAGGAAGGAAGTTTTGTATTTAAATTGCTTACAGCGTTTTCTTATTTA
>PVIY010032785.1:0-28836 GCA_004026745.1 Myrmecophaga tridactyla
CTGCTAATCAAGACTCCTAATTGGCTTGCAAATTGCTTTGACTTGTGTGGTCTCTCTTTTGGTGTGCCCCACAACACACGGAGATGTGACCCACCCCAATTGTGGGTATTAACTTTTGATTAGAGGGCGATGTGACTCCACTCATTACAGGTGGGGCTTGATTAATCTACTGGAACCCTTTAAAAGAGGAAGTATTTTAGAAAAAGCTGCAGAGCCCACTCCTGAAATGGTGGCATTTTATCTTTGGCTTGATGTTTTCCTATCTATGGGCACTTCCTGAGCAATTCGGTCCACACTCTGGTCTTTAGTACTAGATATCTGCACTTTCCTCCCATATTTTTGTCTCCAGCCCGGGGCCTTTCTACAAGTTTCAGATTTGTGGTCTGGCCCCTTATTGCACATGCCCACTTTGATTATTCCACCATCACCACTAAGTCAACATATCCCAAAGTCAACTCAGTTTCTTCCTTCTGAAAAGGGGTCCTCTTCCTGCATTTTCTGACTCAGTTGTGCAGTATATTCTCCATCTAGTCTCTCAAGTTAGACACCTGGGTCTCCCTGACTCATTCTCTCTTCTTCTGTACTCATCTAGCTAAGTGTCACAGTATTCTCATTCTGCTTCCTAAACATTTTCCAAGTCTCTTTTTTTCTCTCTCCAGCCCAGCTCCTCCTGCCCTGGTTCAGTTCTCACCACTGTTGTGTGGACCACTGCCCAGGTGGCCATTTAACCAGTGTTCCAACTTCTGGTATTGGGCTGTGGAGTACTATGGAATAAGAAAAACTGCCAGGTCACTATTGTTATTGTAACTGCTCATAATAGTTGATTATACTTGCTATTATAATGATTACTTTAGCTTAGTTCCACTCCTTTACATGATACTATAATTATTTATACTTGTTACTGTAATGGCTATTTTAGCTTAGTTACTTGTAATGATGACAACTCCTTGTCCCCTTGTTTGAATCGATAAAAACCCTAAACTCTTTAGACTTGGGGAGACAGAAGTGATATTTTTCTTACTCCTGTCTTCTTTCTTTATGGTCATGAAATAAAGTCCTTACTCTCTCTGAATTACTGGTGTCACTACATCGATTTCAGTGCACGTCAGGAAGCAAACTTTGTGGCTTTCAGCAATGTTATGACCCCTAGCTTATTACTTGTAGGGTAAATCTCTAACTCCCTAACATGGCAAACAAGACCCCCATGTTCTGGCCATGTCCACTTCCCTAATCTCATCTTCTGTCCTGTCCTGTGTGTGCAGGCAGGTGGTTCCCTTCAGAATATATCTTATTCCTTGTTTTCATGTTTTTGTGCAAGTTGGGACCCAGTCTGGGAAATCTTACCATAACACTTCTCATTCAACACTTAGCTCAGGAATTACTTCCTGAAGGGGATCTCTTGTGCCAGTTTGGAACTATTAGATACCCCAGAGAAGCCATGTTTTACTCATGATCCAATCTTGTGGGGCCAGAGCTAATGTTTAAGGTAGGAAATTTGATTGGATTGTTTCCATGAAGGTGTGACACCTCCAGTTGTCCAGGTGTGGGTGTGGCATTTTGATTAGATTACTTCCATGGAGAAGTGGCACACCCAAGTGTGGGTATGGCCTTTTGATTACATAGAGATGTGATCCATCCATTCAAGGTGGGTCTTAATTAGTTTACTGGAGTCCTTTAAAAGGGGAAATATTTTGGAGAAAGCTCAGAGCCAACATGAGACCCAGACATTTGGAGATGCAGAAAGAAAATGCCTCCAGGGAAGCTGTTTGAAACTGGAAGCCAAAGACCCCAGCAGACACCAGCCGCATGCCTTCCCAGCTGAAAGAGGTGTTTTGGACCCATCGGCCTTGCTTGAGTCAAGGTTTTTTCCCTGGATGCCTTAGATTGGACATTTTTATGAACTTAGAACTGTAAACTTGCAGCTTATTAAATTCCCTTTTTAAAAGCCATTCATTTCTTGTATATTGCATTCCAGCAGGTTTAACAAACTAAAACATCTCCCTTGCAATCTTCAGTCTAGAGTTGGAACTCCTCAGCTAGTCATCTCTAATGCTCTATGTGTACCTCTGCTATTGTACCTAAGACAATGCATTGCCACCTATTTTTGTGTCTGTTCTCCCCATTAGAATGGAGAACAGTGACTTAATTTACTTCAGTGTCTCGAGAGCCCAAAGTATGACCCAAATCAACCTCTCAAGAATTGTTGAGTTTATTCACACTTGACCCTCTGTATCATATCCCTGAGTTTTCATTCAGAAGTACTGCCCATCACATCACCGCTATATGAAATATCTCCATGGCTGTGAACTTTGCTCTACATGGTAGTGATTACTCTGGGGAGCAGCTCAGAACATGATTGTGATGGCTAGGTTCTAGGGTCAACTTGGCCAAGTAATGATGCCCAGTTGTCTGGTCAGGAAAGCTCTGGCCTGACCATTCCTGCAAGGATATTTTATGGCTGGTTGATAAACCAGAAGGTTGGTGTACTAACTCATCAGCCAGTTGATTGCATCTGTGTTTGATTACATCACTATCAACTAAGGTGTGTCTCCCACCAATGAGACAATCCAATCACCTGAAGAATTTTAAGGAGGAAGAGAGACTTTTTCAGTGCTTCTTCAGCCAGCAAGCCTCTCCTGTGAGATGTGTCCAAACCCTTCATTGGAGCTGCCAGCTTCAGAGCTTGTCTATGGATTTTGGACTTTTAATTCCCATGGTTGCATGAGACACCTTTATGAACCTCATATTTACAGATATCTCCTGTTCGTTCTGTTTCTCTAGAGAACCCTAGCCTCTTGAACATGCTGCAATCCACTGACACCTACATATTATCAATTTACAAAAATACTAATCCATTTCACTTTTAAACTTTATACATGACTCCATCACTGAATTAGTTGGGCCCCCAAAGGGAAAAAAGATGCCAGATTCAAACAGGGTGATTCGAGAAAAGTTTAAAAAAAGACAATTTACACAGGGTTGGCCAGATGTTGGGGAAACAAAAAGGGACTCTAGAGAACCCCCCTCCAACCCACCCCCTGCCTGGAGCTAACAAAAAGACCATTATCATCCCTGAAGGCACGGGAAAGCAGCAGGCTGCCTGCAGTGAAAGGATTGGCCCTTGCAGACTTCATAAGGAGGGAGCCTTACTCTCCTTTCTTGCTCAGAAATCTAGCAGAAGCCAGTAGACAAAGGAGTGGAGGATGCATCTATGCAGGTCAGCCTCCTGGGGCCTGAGCAGGAGGGAGAAGGGTGGAGCACACACCAGGAAGAGCCAATGGATGATACCTAGCTGAACAAATGTAAATATATAGTCATTTTCAAACTTAGGAAAAACCATCACTACCTTAGCAAGGTTGCCACCCTGGACTAAGGGCTTCAAAAGCTTGTTTCCTGTTTGAAATCCAGGACATTTGAATCTCTTTTACTGTTGCCCATACAGCAACTCCTTCAAGTCCACTGTTAATTCTCTGAGGTTGACATCTTTGTTCTAGGCTACCATTTTATTTGAATTCTCATCCATCTTACATTTTTCTCAAAACAGAATTCTGAGTAAAAGAAAGAATTGATCTCATATTTGAAAAGAGCCACAGCAAATAAAATTCTTTCCATGGTTATTTTCATCACTAAATCCTTTCCATTTATGAAATAAGGTGTTTAAGGAATTTTTCCATCCAAGGTGGAATAACTAGGAAAAAGAAATGATATGAATTAAAAACCTTAAAAAAAGTGCTTTATGCTTGTAAACATAGATGCACTTACTATTCTTTACCTTCATAAATGAGTGAGTTTCCTTTCTTTAGCCCAGTCTTGGACGTTTGCCTCTCCAAATATGAGGTAGAAGATCAGTCCTAATGTGTTAATGGTAAATAACAAGAAGAAGACATTCCTCCACCCAAACTCAGGATCCTGAGGACACAAAAGCCCATGTAAATATCACCTTGTTTTTTTTCTGTGAAACACAGTATTAATGGCTTAGGAGATAATGTTCACTGCTGGGTTTCCAAATACCAATTCATTTCCTGAAAGTTTGATAACCAGATGGAAAGAACTTCAAAATGCATTCAGAATATTCTTAATAAAAAGGGGTGTGGAAGCTTTTATAACTAATCTAAAGAACTGCACTTGTTACTTTATCAAAGTACCAAACAGTTTTTCTTTTGTATGAATTTTGTCTATATGAGCTCTTCTAAGAATGCTTTCAAGATTATTCCTGCATTGTGAATGCAAGTGAAAATATTATGGGTTTTGGAGTCAGATTTTGATTAGAAGAATTTTGATTCTATATCTTCTTAGTGGTATGATTGATTATTTTTGCTTTTCAGTTAAGCATCAATAATTGAGAATAGTATTTTATCTTCACAGATGGTGAAAATGGATAATTGATAATTAATAATTAAATGAGATCACTGCATATGAAATAACTAAGTGTATGTATCATGCGCTTAAAAATGTTTGCTTCCATTATCCCTTTTCTTTTGCATGATTATGCAAATAAAATTTTCAAAGTGAGACAGAAGATATGGCAGGTTGCAACTACCCATGCATGAAATAAACCCAAGACACCTATGTGGCTCTGAGGTTTCAGTTTCAAAAACTGTGTGTTCCTAGTAGATCACTAGTTAATTCACTGTTTGGTTCCAGAATGAGCTACGTTTTTAAGGCATCAAAAAATTGTTTCAGGTTTTTCTTTACCAGGTTGATCTTCTTGACAAAGTCATCCACAATTCAATTTTATTTTATAGTCTTTGAATACACACTTTATATCATTGCCTTTATAAATAGATTTTTTGGAGCATTTCAAGAGCCCTTTTTGACAAGAAAACTCTACCTGACTAAGGAGATATCCACTGACAGCGGGTGCCAGGATAGCCGCTGTATATGCAAATCCCCTTGAGGCTCCAATGAGAAAACTTGAATGTCTGTGGGGGAGAGGAAAGTTCCAGGGTAGATCTAGAGATGCTCGACAATATCCTTCAGCCCTGCTCCCTGTGTGAATCCATCATGTAATCATGTCAGAAAGGATTTGCTTTGTTTATATTCAATGAGACATACCAAGATAAATCAATTCCTTTCCCCACAAACCTCTAATATGTAAAGATGCCCGCAGGTCCATCTGGTTGGTCCTTGCACATGGATTATAATTTTCCAAAGTTTAGGGTACCCAGAAAGCTGAAGGCTCGATCTTTTTCAGAAAATGTGACGGTAAGACTAGAAATTAGAGTCTTACCTTGGAGCAATATCTAAAGCATTAATGTAGATGCCTGATTGAGACAGTGAGGTGAGTCCACAGGAGATTGTCAGAAGGACCACTGTTGCAGTACAGCTGGAATTGAGGTAGGGCAGAGCCACAAATAGTGCTGAAGAGGGCAGACTTCCTAGGGAACGAGGAACAGACAAGTTTAACAGTGAGATCAATTATTTGGCTGTCGTATGTCTTACTAACTGACTGGCCTCACACCCCTTTCTTACCCAGAATTGTGGCCATTTTTCTCACTGTAATGAGTCTAAAACTCTTGGTCAGAAGGAAATCTGCCAGTTGGCCTCCTAGAATACCAACCACCCCGGCAACGAAAAAGGGAATGGCAGAGAAGATCCCATTCTGAGGAAAAAAAATTGAGTAAACCACAGCTTTCACCAATACATCACTAACAATCATAATAATATCTCCAGATCATACTTTCTTAGGAAAATCGATAACCTCTTCATATCCCTAGAAAATCTATTAGCACGAGTTTAAAATATTAGATTATTTTTTATAAAAAGAGATACTTTTCTCTAGGGATGATTCAAGAAGGCAGAGTAATTGCTGAATCATGCAAACAGGAGAAGAGAACAGAGGGAAAGATACTTACATCTCTGATGTTAACATTGTACACAGAGCTGATGTAAGTTGGTGTGTATACAATCAGTATGGTAACCAACCACTGATGACTGAAACAGCAAAGAATCATTGACCAAAGGGGTAGTGATTTGGACATAGCTCTGATGGGAAGAAACTGCTTGGAAGAGCTGACCTGAAAACAAATTTACTGGTTAAGCAAGATCGGAGAGGTGCTCACATGCTTTTAAGTCATCCTAAGAAATCCAGGTACTTCCACAAGGTTGCTGGATTAAATTTTTGAAGTCCTTATGCATACCTCTTGGGCCAGGGAGGATATGATGTATTCCTTTTCTGAGGTGCTTATCCATGGGTGATAAACAGGGTCATCATAAACCAGAACAAACCAGAGAATACAGCAGACACAGCCCAAACCTCCTGCAATCAGAGGGTAAAACTGGTACTGGGTTGGTTTTTGCCTGCTATGTGAGTTTCTTTTACAATGGCACATTTTTTGATTTGGGTCTCAGGAAAATTCCTTGCTTATAATATCCTCTTTCCATTTCTCAAAAATATCACATGATTATCAACAGCATTTTAGCATCCATTTACATTTCTTGTGTGTGTGTATGTGTGTATAGATTATAGACCCTACAGGTGGCACAACACCTGGCATCTCAGTCTTTTTCATATTAGCCATTCGAATAGGTGTGTAGAGCTATCTTATGTTTTTATTTGCATTTCTCTAATGACTAAGGATGTTGAACATCTTTTCATATACTTATTTGCCTTCCATATATTTTCTTTGGTGGTGTGTCTGTTCAAATACTCTGCACATTTTTAAATTGGGTTATTTGTTTTCTTATTATTGAATTTTGAGAATTAATTATATATTCTGGATAAAAGTATTTATCACGTATGTGTTTGGCAAACGTTTTGTTCCTCTCTTGGCTTGCCTTTTATAATCTTGACAATGCCTTTTGAAGAGCAGGTTTTAACTTTGATAAAATCCAATTTATTAGCTTGTTATTTTATGAATTATATTTTTGATGCCATAATTTAAAAATCTTTACCTAATTCAAGAACAAAGTTTTTCTTTCATGTTTCCTTTCAAAAGAGTAAAATAATTTTAGGCTTTACATTTAAGTCTAGGATTCATTTTTAGTTAGTTTTTGTATATGGTGTGAGGTATGGATCAAGGTTTGTTTTTTTGTTTTTGTTTCCTTTTGTTTTACATGTGTATATCCAAGTTTTTGAGCATGATATTTTAGAAAGACTCTATTGAATTTGTCTTTGCACCTTTGTAAAAAAATTCATTTTCCTTGTATATATGAGTCTGTGTATGTCTGTACTCTGGTCCATTAGTTTGTCTACTTCTATGCTAACATCACACTCTGTTAATGTGATGTTAATGACTGCATACAAAATATGTCTTCATATCAGGTAGTATTTGGTCTCTAACTTTGTAATTCATTTTCACAGTTGTTTGGCAGTTCTAGATTCTTTGCATTTCATATATATTTTAGAATATGTTTATCAATTTCTCTAAAAAGCCTGCTGGTACACCACTTTAATAACATGAAGGAAAAAATATATATATATACAATCATCCAATTGATGCACACAAGGCATTTGACAAAACCTGGCACATTTGATTGCTTGACTTGTAACATGATTTAAATCTTAGTTCAGTTATCATTGCTTTTGCTAATCTGCTTTGGCTTATACCACACATGCACAATTCAGAGGTGGTCCCAAAGCCTTTGCAGGTATGTATCCAAATCTCTCCTCTCTGAGCTTGTTCACAAACTCTTCTGCTTTCAGGAGTCCACTTTCTCATTTCCTCTGCCCAAAGATATGGATTTCTATTGGAGTTTTACCCTTCTACATTATTACCCAGCTCTGTGACTAGGGCCCACTCTCCGGGCAAAGCAGTAAGAGAAAAGATTAAAAAACAAAACAAAACAAAAAACAGGAAAATCAATACTTTGCATGTCACCTTTCCACATTTTGACTTCCCCCCACAGTCTACCTACTTTTGTTTTTGTTTCAGAGTTCTCAAGTGGTGCTTCGTAGAAATGCAAGTGGCGGAGGGATCAGTTGTTTCTTGATTTCCAAAATTTAAATGGAAGATTCTGGGGCAAATGCTGAGGCTGGCAAAATTCATCTTCAAGTTTCTTTCTCTCGACTTCCTTCAGTGTTTTCTCATGTCCAGGTACCCAGTGCCCTTCGGAAAGTTGAGCCCCATGAAAGACTCCCTTGTTGCTAGGCCTCATCTGAGACAAACCCCAGAGTAGTAGCTATCTCTCTGGACTTTCTTCTATCTCTCAGAAACCACTGTTCTGCTAGCCTGTTCGCCACTGCCTGCAAGGGCTATGGAGTATGCTTGCTCATTTTGTGTAATAATGCATTACAATGGGTTGAGAGCTCATTATAATCAGCAGTAGGACTTCAGAATTCTATGTTGGTCTAGGTTAATTGTTCCCGAGTATTATACTAAGATATTTTGCTTTTCTAGGATTACTTTAGGATTTTTCCTTCTTGACTCATTTCCTGCAGAAAACTACATACAAATAGATACTCAGAAGAATCCCCCTGAATGTAATAACCTGAGAACTGTGTGACAGTAGCTTACCAAAGATGTAGAAAACAAAAGGCCACCCGTAAGTTTGACAGATGAGGCCGCCTAGGAGGATGGCAATGAAGGATGCTAGTGGAATTCCTGCAAAGAGAAAGGGAGCCAGCCTTGGGGCTCTGGGCACTCACCCAGCAGACACATACAAAATCAAGGATGACATGTCATAAAACTGTATCACCAGACCACAAAGAGAAGAACATATAGAATATGTGAACCTTGGATTCACAATGCAATTAATATATTCTCCTGAAAACCATTTTTTTCTAGCAGTTTCCTAGTAAGATTGTAGATGACAATCATACTTCCTTTTATGCTGCTTTAATTTTTAATTATTCATATAAGCTTTTTGTAAATAAATTACCACAAGGAGCCAAGCTTCGAATCATATGCCCTCTCAATCCATTCTCATTCTTCTCTCTAAAGTTAATCATTAGTAACAATTTATTATATGATATATATTAGCATATCTTTTCCTTGCTGCACACACACATTATACTGTACATATATATGTGCACTCATCTTTTTGCAAATGCATTTATGTAATGTGTAGATAGAAAGTTAGATATATGTATTGTCTCTAAATGTGCTAATAACACTTTTAATTTCAATAACTTTTTAAAAATACTCTCATATATGGTAGGACACATATTTTTACAACTTTTTCAAACATTTCTAGGCTATTGTTTTTTATCTTCTAGATGAACATTAACATCAACCAGTCAAATTCTATGTATGTGTAGATAAGTTATTATTATTACTAAATAAGCAGGATTACAATGTACATGTTGTTCTGTGAAATTAATATTTTATTTAACAATTGCTCTTGTAAGTCTTTCCATGGCATTATGGAGATTCTACTTAGTTATTTCTGAACATAGGCATAATTACTTATTTCTGAACATAAACGTAATTTATTTCTGTACAAAAGAGTACCAGAAGTGGACTTGCCAAACTACTCTGTCAAACTGCTGTACCAAATTCAATTGTCAACAAATATAATTTTTTTCCTTAGCTCCTTGACAACATTGAATATACTCAAAGTTTTTACGAATAGTTTTCAATATGAATAAAAACTGTCTCATTTAAATCTTTTTTATATATCAGTTAAGTGAATATTTTTCTTACATTTAACAATCATTTTTATTTCTTCTGTGAACTGTTTATTCATAAATTTTTTCTTTCACTTATTTAATTTTGTCTTATTGATGTATAGGATCTTTATCTTGAATAATAATTTTCTGTCTGGCATGCTGGCTGCTCTTCTATTCCCCCTTTTTACTGTGTTTATATTATGGTTGGTGATTCAGTAGTTGTAAGATTTATGGGGTCAGATCTATGAAGTATCTCGTATAATAACTTCTAGTTTTACTCTTATCCTTAGGAGGGCCTTCCCCACCTCACAATTTTAAAAATTATTACTTACGTTTTTCTTCTTTTTGGGCCACACCATTTATTTAAGCATCTAACAGGTGTTGTCTCATTTAAGTACTAGTATCCAAATTTATAGTTAAGGAAATGGAGATATAGATACATTAAATAATTTGCCCAAGGGACAGAGTTAATAGCAGGTGGAAGCAGCCTTGAAATGATGCAGCCTGAGTCCAGGGCACAAATCAATGAAGACAGAAACCTGTACTTTTTTTCACCACCAACTCAACTTGCATCTTTTCCCCAAACTCTCTGCCTTTGCTCCAATTAATTGGTGAAGAGTTCCTGCGTCCATCCAAGGTTAGGTTCCCTATTGTCCTCTGGACCCTGACTCCTCCCATCTACTGCAAACTCTAACCTTCCAGTGTTGTGAAGGGCTTCAGAGGGGCATGTAGTCAGAGAAGATTGGTGTGTGTAGCTCATTTTCTGAAATTGAAGGGTCCTTGGACCTCTTGGAACCCATTAATTACCTGAAGAGTTACCTTTCTTTTCTGGCCCAGCCTCTACTTTGCAATCTCCTGTTTGTTAATCATACCCTTCCCATTTTTCCCTCTTCCCCAATATAACTCAGGCTTCTTCCTACAGAACATTCATTCCAGGTCCTCTGTCCAGGCAGATCATTATCAGAAAGCAGTTCTTAGGACCACTGAGAGCCATTCTATGGAGAATTAGGGTGAATCCCTACCTTATACTACATACAAATATAAACTCCAATATATCAGAAATTTAAATAAATAATGAAACTACCCAATTACAAGAAAATACATGGTCAGGTGTCTTTATAACCTTTCCACCTATGACTTGAAATCTGGAAGCCATAAAGGTAAAGAATGGTCAATTTGGCTTTATAAAAATATATTTTGTACAAAGTCCTCCTGAGCGGCCAAAATCATGATTAACAAAATCTTGTCACAAATGAAAACCTGGGAAAAACAACTGAAAGTCATGCCACAGACAAAAGATCAGTCTCCTGTAATTTATAAATCCTTCCTCAGTAATTTATAAGTACTTCTTCAGTATTGAGCAGAAGTGAGTTATGCAATAGAAAACTTGTCAAAGAACTAAAAGGTGAATATTGGATTGCAGGGTTCCCATTTAGGGTTAATTTTTTTTTTTTTTTTTTTACCTGCTAAACCAATAGTGCAGAGTCTGCTTCGTTCATGTGGAGGGATCCATTTTTCCCACAGTGCAAACTGACCCCCCAATCCTGATCCCTGAAATAAAAATGATTAGAGCTTTTGATTCATGATACCAAGAGGAAATTTATATCTAGCTCAGATTTACAAAATATCTGATTACCTGGCTTATACCCTGGACTATTCTGGTTACAATGAGAGAAACCACTCCAAGTTTAGCTGCCAATGGGGTACAAAGAATGAGAAGTGAGGATCCAAACAAAGAAGCACCAACCACACGCTTAGTTCCTACCCTTCCAGCCAAGTATCCACTGGGAGCCAGAGTTAGCACTACACCATAGTTGATAGAACCAAAGATGATGCCCTGCATTTGAGGGCTCCAATCATATGCAGGCACCTTAAAGAAACAGAGAATGCTGGCAGTTAGTTACTTATAGCAAAGCTCTTACATACCTTAAGAAGCCTCTTTAGATCTGTCACTTGCTTTCAAATCAATATTCTCTCAATGTAAACTTTCAAAGATACAATCTCTGGAACAATAAACATCGAAACAAACACACAACGAGAGTCCAGTTGAACCTTGCATTGCTTACCCCTGCAGGAAGTCTCTCTGGGGCTTTGTTTGGGCCACCAAATGAGTCAATGGGCAGCCCCTCAGTGGAGCCATTGACCTGGGACTGATGGTCTGTGCTGTTGACCATGGCTACCATGCTGATGTTAATGATGAAATTTTGGGCCATCAGTGTGACGTTGCTGAGAAGTGTGATATAGGCCATTCCATAGCGAACAGAACAAAAATTTGGAACTGGAAATATTATGACATTACATTAGAACTTTCCTTATTGAGACAACATCTATTTTTCACAAATTATGACATAGAAATGTACCCAAGACGATTGTCTAAAGATTTAAATGGCATTTCTACTAACTTTAGGAAAGGAAAACACAGAAGAGGAAATCACTGAGTTGACCCAAAAGGACTTTTGTATCATAGCTTGCTAGATTCTGACTTGCTCTGGATCATTCTATCCTTCCTGTAATTTGTCTCTCCCAATCCCAGGCCACTGTGATTTGCAGATAATGAAATTTCTCACAAATAAGTAAATACATGTGTCTCCATGTGTGTGTATATACATATACATATACATACACATATACACATACACATACATATACATATACACATACATATTTAAAGTATGCATCTGTATTTTCTTAGTTTCCTAGGGCTGGCATAACAAAAGGGCCACAAACTGGGTGGCTTAAAGTAACAGAAATTTATTCCCTCACAGTTCTGGAGGCTGGAAGTCCAAAATCAAGATATTGGCAGGGCCACACTCCCCCTAAGGATTTTTGTTTGCCTCTTCCAGTTTCTCGTGTTCCCAGGCATTCCTTGGTTTGGAGACAATCACTCCAATCTCTGCAACCCTGATCACACAGCTTTCTCCCAGCCTGTGTCTGTCTCTGTGTCCAAATTTCCCTTTTCTAATAAAGACACAGTCGTATTGTATTGAGGACCCACCCTAATCTAGTGTGACCTCATCTTAACTTAACTAATGACATCTACAAAGACCCTATTCCCAAAAAAGGTCACATTCTGAGGTTCTGAATGAACATATATTCTGGGGGACACTATTAAATTCCATACATATACAGAATTTAAACTTTAAAGGAATTGCTCATGGTTGTAGGTGATTAATCTCTCATATGTCTTCAAGCCTTGAGAATAAACTTTCATTTAAGTTTTGAAGTTAAACTCCTAGAAGATTTTCTCATCCATGAAATTGCTTCCCACAAACTATGAAAAAATATAGAATAGTGGAAAGAAAAATGAGCACAACATTAAAGAAATCTGTATTTACAGATTTTAATACATTTAAGATGGGAGCTTAAAAGTAGAAATCTCAATCTGTCTCTCCCAGATTCTGGCTGTATTGTCCAAAGAATGTAAAATATGGGAAAATCAGTATTTGTGGTTGAAATTCAAGAGCAGAATTGTTCAGAAACTGAAACTTGAGAAAAATCAGTCACATACTCTGCAGATGAAATCAAACTGTTCAAAAAAACTCCAAAGTCTGGCTGCCGACTCACCTTCCTAAAGTCTTGCAGCATTATAGTGAATAGAAAACACTTTGACAGAATGCAGCTAATAGTCTAATTTGAAGTGGAGGTAGGAAGTTGTATTTACCTGGTCTCAGATTTCTTTGCAGAAAGACCGTAACCAGAGTAAATTCTCTACACCTTCCCCATGGAAAGAGAAGGGAGTTACTAGATGAACGGGTTTGGGTAAATAAATTGAGCATGTGTGGCTAAGCTCCTTCCCCAGACTGCTCCAAGGTAGATCACCCTCTCCCCAGGCAGCCATACTAGCAGTTAGGCTCTGCCTGGTGGGAAACTTAGCACTGTCTAGCTTAGCCAGTGCCTGGAAAGATAAGTCTGTCCAATTCAAGGGAAACATAAGGGAGCTGGATTGACCATTCTTCCAAGCCATGTCCTACAGTCCAGCTTTTATACCATCACTCAACCATTCAGCAGTATTTATTGGCCACCCACTGTCAGGCCTGGTGAGTACCGCAGTGAATAAAGCGGCTCACACACCAGAGAGGGAGCACAAAATAGTAAACCACATAATGTATTTGTTGATGATAAGTGGTGTGCTCATTTGAAAGGATTTATGTACCCTAGAAAGGCCATGTTTTAATCCTAATCAATCTTGTGGGAGCAATCCTTATTCAATAATATAAGTTGGAAATTTGATTAGGTTATCTTCATGGAGGTGTGAGTCACCTAGTTGTGGATATGAACTTTTAAATAGAGAGATGTGACTCCACCCATTCCAGATGGGTCTTGATTACTTTATTGGAATCTTTTAAAAGAGGAAGCATTTTGGAGAAAGTTTCAGAAAGACAGAGCTGTGAGAGAATGATGAGAGCCAGAGACTTTTGGAGTTGAAGAAGGAAAACATCCTCAGGGGAACTTCATGAAGCAAGAAGCCTGGAGAGAAAGCTAGATGTCCTCATGTTCATCATGTGCCTTTCCAGTTGAGATAAAAATCTTGAACTTCATTGGCCTTTCTTGAGTGAAGATAACCTCTTGTTGGTGCCTTGATTTGGACATTTTTATAGACTTGCTATAACAAGTGGTATGAAGAAAATCAAACAGGAAAGGACAAAGTCCTAATGATGCACCAAAACGGGTCATGAAGATAGCTGGTGAAAGAACATGCACAAAATCCCTGAGGCTGGCTGGAGAGTACTGGTATATTCAAAGAACCAAAAGGAGGTGATGACAGAGTGGACTGACCTAGAGGTGGAAGAGCAGATATAAGGAAAAAAGAGATAGTCAGGCCTTTAACACATGGCCATAGTGGGGACTTCAGCTTTTATTTGAGAGACTGGAGCAACCGTAGAGTTTTTAGCAAAGGAGAGACATAAAGAGATATATTTTAAAATGATCTCTTTGACTGCTGAATTGAAAACAAAACAATAGGGGAAAGTGCAATTAGGAGGCTATGGCAATAATCCAGAAGAGAAGTGTTGCTAACCAGGGCTAGGGTGGTGGAAGTAGGAGATCTAGGATGTGGTCAGATCTCAGATAACCTAGATTAATAGCTCACATATGAGTAAACTGAGATGGAGCAAGCACAGTGAGATGCTGTAAGATTAATTAGAGTGTTTTTAAAGGGCTTAGCCTGGTGCTTGATAGATGTTAAGTGATCTCTGCAGGAATGTTCCCTGGGTCCATTCTGAATGAATTGCTCCAGTCCTATCTCCTCCAATAGGCTGGTGCCAGTGCCATGCGGATTGTTACATATTATCAATGATCAACGATCACCCCTGGCTATATGAGTTTGTATGTGTGTACGACAGTATACATAAGTTAATAAATATCTTAAAGGCATGATATTCAACCACTGGAAGAGGGCACTGACACCATGAAATCATAGACTTTTGAAATTGGAAATTTTATTGACAAATTCAATTCTAATCTAAATCAGAAGCCAGGAGGCTTGCTTTTTATCTTGATGTGGCAGACAATCCCAAAGGTGATCCCCAATGAGTCCTACCTTGAGGTGATCACACCTTTGTGTAATCCTCTCTCCTTGAGTGTAGGCAGGACCTAGGTTCTAACCACTAGAATATGGCAGGTGATGGGATGGCACCTCTATGATTTCATTATGTTATATAAGACTCCATCTTAGTAGGCTGGAGGTAGACATTCTCCCTATGGACTTAGTGAAGTAAGCGAGAAGTTGGAAAAAACTACATGGCAAGTAACTGTGGGCAGCTTCTAGAACCTGAGCCAAAATGCACAGAAGCTGGGGTCCTCAGTGATGGAGCTCTAAAGAAATGAATTCTTCCAACAACCTGAATGAACTTGAAAGCAGATACATCCCCAGTGTAGCCTCCAGAAGAGAATGCAACCCATCAACTCCTTAATTGTAGACTTATGAGACTCAGAGCAGAAGACACAGTTAAGTTGTGCCTGGACTCCTGACCCAAGGAAACGGTGGATAGGATATATGTGTTTCTTTAAGCCGCTAACTTCTTAGAAATTTGTTTGCCGGTATAGAAAATGAATACACTTGACAAATAATAATCAAGACCAGTTCTTTACAGACTACACAATTTCTTTTGGAGGGAAAAACAAGAACACTGAAAGATAATATAGCATTATGAAGCACTAAAATTTTTCATGAGAATAAAATGATAAAACATCATTGTATTGAAGCAAGAACAAGCAGAAAAATCCAAGAAACAATAGAAAACATTCCAAAAGTCCCCATAGTGTGAAAAGGATGTTGTGACAATTAATGGGGGAAACTAGATTACGTAATAAGTGGTGATTAGATAAATGACAAAATATACGGAAAAACTAATGTGCAGCAAAATCTCATTTTAAATTAAAAATAAAGTCAAGATATAATTCTGTATGTTGTCAAATTGAAGCCGCCATTGATTTAGAGATGCATTACTTTTTTGCATTAAAAATCAACTGATCACCTAATCAAACTTAATAGATCTCCATTCAGTCTTCCTCAACTCATTTGATGGAAATCTTACTTTTCCAAACACTTTGGAATTTTCTTGATTTCTTTCTTTTATGCTCTATATGGTGGTTTGAAACTGTGGGCACCCCAGAAAATCATGTTCTTAATGTTAGTCGACTCCTGTGATTGTAAACCTAATTGTAATTGTGACCTTTGATGAGGTTACTTAGTTAAGGCATGGCCCAAGGTAGGTCTTAATCTTCTTACTAGAGAGAGAGAGAAAGCTGGGAAGCTAGAAGCTGAAGGCAATGAAGCTGTAAGAGAAGGGAGAGGCATGCCTTGCCATGTGACAGGAGTCCAGGATCCCTGGCAACCAGTCTTCAGGAAGAAAGCATCATCTTGATGATGGCTTGATTTGGACATTTTCATAGCCTCAAAACTATAAGTATGTAAGCTAATAAATTCCCATTATTAAAAGCCAACCCACTTTATGGGATCTGCTTTGGGAAGGTTAGCAAACTAAAATGCCCTATATCCAACCTAGCTGGTTATACTGTTATTTTGACATTCAAAATGTATTTAGAATCCATGTACTTCTTACCAGGCTGCTGCTATCACCTGGTTTCAGGCTGCTTCCACATGGTTCTAAGCCACCAACATATTTTGTCTGGAATTTTTCAATAGCCTTCGACTTGTCTTCCTACTTCCAATTTGCTCTATCTATTTCAGCATCTGGAGTATTATCATCATACCATAAATCAGATCACCCCCTCCTCTGCTCAAAATCCTCTATGTGGCTCCACTTTTGTTCAGATTAAAAACTAAGATCTTTCTTGTGGCCTGTTAAAATGAAATATTTATACCCTTTGCCTCAAAAAATTTAACTTCTTGGGAATAAGCCATAAGGAAATAATTCCAAATGTAGATAAGCATTATTGTTAAAAGATACTCAATGATCTTAATATTCTTTATAACAGCCAAGTAACAAAACCTCATCCACAACTTAAATAAATGTCCAACCATAGGGGCGGGGCATTTTTCAGGCAAATAATACTTTTTCTGTTGGATATGTTAGAATAATTATGGATATCCTTTAAGAATAATGGTTGTATTATAAAGCAATATAGAAAAGTATGTGTGGCCATGTTAAAAAATTCAAAATAATAATTAATAACTATGTAAAATATGCATAGGAATATGAAAGGAAAGCAATAAGACCAAATTATAGTGATTGAATTAAGCTGGTGAATTATGGAAATTTTTTTCATTTCTTGATTTTTTGTGGTTTCTGTAATTAGTTTTTCTTACTTTACATAATTTTACTATACAGTTATGTTTACAACATTGCATGCAATAACAAGCAGCATACACATTACTCCATGTAGGCAGTATGTTCGTAATTATCATGAATGTAATGCACATGGACAAAGATTATAAGATAATATCAAAAATAAAACATGTTTCAGAATAGTTGGATTAATATCCTTAAGTTATTTTGCAAAATTTACATGAACATTACTTGAGTTTTATAAAGAATTAAGCAACTTCAAAGATCTAAATTTATTTCTTTGTATAAAACACTGCATATAAAGAGTCCTGAAACTAAGTAGCCAGTGTCTAGCTCACCTTTCCCGCGAATGAACTTCCCGTCCATCTGCAAGTCTTGGGAGTGGTTACTCTTGTTTGCAGTGGGACTCAACTCTGTCATGGTAGCCATCGCGTTTCTTCTCTTTTGGTGACTGGTTTCCACCTACTCAGAAGAAATGTGATCCACAGATGTCAGCCAAGAGAGACTCCTTAAGAACACTGACACAGTGGGCACAGGACAAACAAAAAGCTGGGATAGGATGGAGGTAGGTTCATTATCTTTCTTGTCCCAATACAACAGGTGCACTGCAGCTGCACTTTGAAGCTGTTCAGCATATAGGGTCTGGAGTGTTCACTGAGAGCCAGTTTAAGAATACTACCTTTGGAGCTTGGCATCCCCCAGCTCAAATTTCAGCTTGTGATTTATCAGCTGTGCCAAGTGACACCAGGGGCAAATTTCCATGCTTCAGTTTCCCCATCTGTTGTTAATAATAACTACAATGCCTTCTTCAAGGAGTTGCCATAAGGATAAAATGAGATCATCCATGCCCAGCGTAGCACCAGGCATTCAGTGAGTGGTAGCTGTATAAAATGGTTCCTTGACATCACCACTCTAGCCACCATGGTTATTGGTGACCACAGAGGTGCTTCCTCTGGGATCCTTTGAGACCCAGCTCCTAGTGCCCCGGCTGACCCCAGTGAAAATGGCTGACATACGTGTCACTAATAATTGGAGACCAAATGTGCATAAGGAGATAATGCACTCTTAATCCTGTGTTACTCTTGGCCACAGGTTGATGATGTGTCCACAGGGTTCTGGAAATAACTAACAGGGAGATCTTGGCCTCTCTGCAGATAAGAAAACTAAAAAGAAAAAAAAAGTTGTTACTATTTTACAATGTTAGATTCTTTGATGCCCAACATGATTTTATGTGGTAATGCGTGTACAAGGATAATTAAAATATTTGTACTATATTCAATGTATAAATCTACTAAAGAAAAACTTCTAAACAGATAACTACTTATGCCATTAATAAATTAAGCATGTGGTTTAATAAATAAAGTCCTCTTAAACACTTGAACCCTTGCATTTAACCAGAACTAATCTGATACTGTGGTAGTTAGATTCAGTTGTCAACTTGGCCAAGTGAAGGTGCCTAGTTCTGTTACTGCGGACATGAGCCAATGGTACGTGAACCTCATCTGTTGCTGATTTACACCTGCAGTCGGCTAGGAGGTGTGCCTGCTGCAATGAATGATGTTTGACTTAATTGGCTGGTGCTTAAATGAGAGAACTCAACGTAGCACAGCCTAAGCAGCTCGGCATTCCTCATCTCGGCACTCGCAGCTCAGCCCAGGCCTTTGGAGATGCAGAAAGGAATCACCTCCGGGAAAGTTGTTGGAACCCAGGGGCCTGGAGAGAAGGCCAGCAGAGACCATCCTGTGCCTTCCCATGTAAGAAAGAACCTCAGTGGAAAGTTAGCTGCCTTTCCTCTGAAGAACTAACAAAATAAATCCCCTTTTATTAAAAGCCAATCCATCTCTGGTGTGTTGCATTCCGGCAGCTAGCAAACTAGAACAGATACCATTTTTGCAAACATAGGTATGATTTATTAACATCTCTATATAATTAAAAGTTTCATTATTTGGAGGTGTTTCCTGCCAAAGGATGAGGTTTGATACGGTGCAGTCAACTTTGCCCATTGGGACATACTGTTGGCCCCTCTTTGGCTGCATGTGACGGGCATTATTACTTCCTGTTCTTACTTCATGACAATGTGCATTTACCAATGTTGATCAGTCCTTTCTGATCTTGGATCCAGGTTTTCCTCCACCGCTTGCCCTACTTCCAGAGCCCAAATCCATTAATTCTTATACGTAAGCAAATTTTATAAAAATAGACATATGTACATAAAAGAGAACAGAGCATACTTATGTCTATTCTCCACATATTACAATTATTTTAAAAATATCCCTGAGAATGTCATCCTTTTATTATGTGTTACAGTTATTACATTAAGACTTTTTATATTAACGATTCCCTTTTAGAGAGTCACCATGGAATCAGAGTCTTAAAGTGGTTCTATTTGAATGTGACTAATATTTTCTTTTATATCCTGCTCAGTTTGGGATCAGCTTCATAGTGTGTTTGGAGGATATATCCTCTCTATTCCTAAATCTGACTAGCCTTTTGTTTTTTCTGAACAGCTTTATTAAAGTATAGCTGACATACAATGAGCTACACTAACTTTCAAAGATATATACACATGTAAGACCAGCTGGAAAAAAGTAGTGCGAGTGGATATGGTGAGCTTTAAAGATGGGCTTGACTTTTTTCCAAACAAAGAATGAACATGCCTGCAAATCTTGACATTTAACATCCTAATTTCACGGTGTGGCCAGGCCTTTTAAAAATAACCTTTTGTGCCCAGGTAAATTACCCTAGTTGTAAGCCCAAAGGCTGTTTGATAAATATCTGAGCAAAGAACAAAGATAGGTCCACTATGCAATATCTTGTGAAACCTGGCACTATTGAGCAGGAATGTGTTTTTTCTATCCCCATTGGGTGATATTTATTCTCCCATGCTCCTTTATGATGTCAATTAACATGACTCTGGGACTGTGAGGCTTTACTACCTGTTTGGACTAGAACATTCTGAATGTCAGATCCCTATTCTGAACCCATTCCTAAATTGACCATAGCCAAGCAGCAGTGGGTGTTGCTAAGACCTATGGCCTCTTTATAGGCCATCAGCCTCTGCATTCTTGTTCTTGGCTACATAGTGGAAAGACCAGATGCCAGATTCTCAATGACTCGCCAAGAAGAAGTACTAAGATCGATCCGCCTACCATTTGGAGGCACCTGCAATGTGGACCTATGACAACTTTAAGTGAACAGTATTTCCATTTAAATCAGGATCCGTTTTGTTAAACTTATAAATGTCTTCTTGCTTAAGTACTAGGTGGTTGGTTGGTACTATGAATTTACTTTCAACTGACCTGAGCGTGGAAAAATAAAGGCATATATATTACCTGTCAGGGAGAATAGAGGAAAAAAGTAAGATAAAAAATGCCATCCCTTAGTACCTGGGTCTGAGTTCGTGTGTGCATATACACCATTTTGACAGTGGAGAATGGGGTAGACTGAGTCCCCAAAACTATTGTTGCTGGAGCATCGTCCTAGTTTCCCTTTTCTTAAACTTTTTGATCAGTGCTACATGATACCTGCCAGTTGCTTCATCCAGGAAATTCAATAATTTCATGAGTATAGGGAGAATTGTTGGCTTTTTTTTGTAGAAAGAAGTTAAATGGAGTTCCAAAAAAAACAGAAATGAGAGAACCAAACATCTCTGGGAATATTAAATTGTATCAGAGAGAAAAATTATATAAATAGATGATGGCACAGCAGAGCTGACTTGAGATAGGGAAACAAGAGAGAATTCTGATATGGCTCCCTCAGAAAGTATGGTATAGGTAAAGCAGCGGTGTGCTGGAGGCAGCTCACACAGGATTGCAAAAGCTGATAGTTAAATTTTTAGGAATTTTGTAAGCTTGTAGTTGACAATAGTCATTGTTAAAAATTAAATTATTTAAACTTAGAATGAAATAAATTATATTAATATGTGTTTATATAAATATTCAAAAGTCATCATTTTGTAATTTTTTTACTACATTTTACTGTTATCTAGGCTTTTGGGGTTAAGTGTCTTGCATCTGATAGTGGTTGGATGCTCACAGTGGGGTTACAATGGTGACTCAGTTCCACCCTGGCTAGCCTCCAAGGCCTAAGGCTGTACAAAAGAAACAACTTATAAGATGCTATAATTATATATACGTAGACCATGTCATAAATGCTCGTCAAGATTGGCAACACTGAAACAAGACTTGGATTTCACTTTCTCAATGATGTGACATCTCCTGCAAGGCATAGATAACCTTACAAAAATGATGTCCTTCATACCCAACCCCGAATCTGCACGGCCACTGCTTCCATTAATCAACATGATCTCTGACCTCCACGACAGGCCATGTCCCCTGTCTCCTCTACTGAATTTTCCATTTGTCTACTGATTTTGGAAGGTACTCTTCAAGGCCATCTAAGGTTGCATGCAACAGTCACTGCCCACACAACAAGCACCACATCTCCTGATACTTCAAGTGAACCAGGTTGTTATGCTTCCTTCTGCCAGCATGCCTCATCAAGACAGTTACCTATTGCCAGGCAACCCCAAAATATTTCACTGACTGAAAGCAAGGGATTCAAGCCCTACTGTCCCATCCCACACCATGGTGGTAGATTAGTAACTGGGGCAAGGAGAGGTAACTCTGAGGAAAGTTCAGGACACCCACTGGTGAGCAAAGGGCAGGCTCAAGTAGCACCATATGGGAAATCAGTCTCATCATCTCCTTTCACATGTGCACTTCGATTCAAACTGGCAGCCTTTATATCTCTGGCCTTATTCTAGGTGACGTCTTCCTATTTTAACCGCTCCCTTAATTTTCCAGCATTTGTCCAGAAAACTGTGCTGATTGTCTGTATCAGAGACTGGGACATGCTATATGTGCTATATATGCCACCCTGAGGAGTTTCCGGTCTGAAGCAGTATTCACAGGGAATCACAGCGAGGGTCAGCTTCCTGCAGAGATTGTTCGGTTTATAGGCAAGGAGAGCCCTATTAACAGCACCTTCCCTACACACTGGTGAGATCAAAGACTTCCCAAGAACTGAGGATTCTCCCCCTGATGAGTTCCTTCCCACCGCTTTCAGCTCACCTGCCATCTTCTGCTGCTGACACCCCTATTACTTCATCTCAATGTTTCTGCTTCTGTCCCCAGTGTGGTTAAATTTTGTACATTTCTTTGGTTTATGACACTTTGGTTCTTCATCCCTGTCTTGTGCCAAAGACTTGGACTTTGATCAACTTGAGTGGGGAACTAAAGCAATTAGCTGGATTAACCCTTCAGCACACTGCAGATCTCTCCAGGACAATAGCCCAATATAATTTTCCTGGGGGCTGAATCTTCATGTAAGAGATGGAATTGTGGTTACTTATCTTTTTTTATCTGGAGGATTCTACAGCTCTTCCAATGTGTACTACCAGCTGTTGGTGTGACAGAAATAATTACAACTATTATTCATTAGCAACTATTCCAAGTATTTTACATCAATCCTAGTTGGAGATGTATCTGCCCCTCTTCATCCAAGCCACCCAGTTCATAAATGAAAAAGCTGGTATTTCTTGACAAACCAGTTTAATCCCCCCAAAATACAGCTTTTAAGCACTGCACAACTGTGCTCGTTTCCTGGAAATGTCTTCCACAGTTGTCATCGTCCCCACTAGTTAGTTTCAAAGTTTATGGATGATCGGGCACAAAAGTATCAGCTTCTGGCTTCAACCTCTCCTCTGTCTGCCTTTTTAAAGAGATAGAGACTTTTGCGTTTCTCTCACATTTTTTTTATCAAAATGAGAAAACATGGAATTTGAGGAGTATATAAAACCCATCACAGGGAGGACCCTTTAGAGATCTTTGGTATCAACACCTTCATTTCCCAGGTGAGAAAGCAGATGCCCAGAGAAGATAAGTGACTCACCGGCTTAATGTCTGATGAAGGACTTCAATTTAGAGCCCTGTGCTTCCTTCATGCTCTCTCCTTCACCTGCTTGCCAGTGGCAGCTGCAGACTCTTTAATATATGTGCTTTGGATTGCTAATCATTAATATGAGATTCTTCAAACTAGAATTTGGATGAGAGGGAATTCTTGCCAAGTGGCCTTTAGGGAAGGTCTCAGAAATGAATGCTTACCGAACGTGAAATAAGAGCACTCTCTGTCCCTCTGCCTGCTTCGCTGCTGGAGTGAGCTTCTTGACCTTCCTCCTGACTCTGGTCTCCTCAGAACCTCAAATACATTCTTTACCTCAGATACCTGCCTGTGGTCGTTTTACTTGGCATTTTGATACTTTAGTATATTCAGTTCTGTTTGGAAGAGATATTTTAAAAAGAGAGTATTATAGAGGTTTAAAAAAGAGAGTGAATATTATAAATAAATACAGAACTTGTTTTTATCATGTAATTGTTTTCTTCTTTGAAATACATGAACCAGAACATTACAGATTAACTTGAACTTCCACTTTATTGCTTTCCCTGGTGACTTTTTCCTTTGTCTGCCAGAAGAAACAACTCATAAATTTAGTGTGGTTTCTCCCTTTCTATTTTTACTCCTATGAATATATATTCACAAACTATATAAAAAGAATACTTTGCATTATCTCTTATTCTGCATGTGTGCTATAATGCCATCTGGATCATTTGACAACTCACTTTGGAAACTAGGAAGTATGAATTTGGAACACTCACCTGGGCACGGTGGAGTGCAGAATCTCAGTTTCTCTTGATTGGCTCTTGTTTGCATCTACACCCCCAGGTCTTTGGAAAACGTCCTCATTGTTTTCTGAGCTGCTGTGTAGTTCCCTCTACCATTGCCTTACAGCTGAGGCAATACCTTCAAACTCCCAGCTTTGTGTAGTTGCTTCATTTCTAGCTCTCTGCTTGCTCCAGGCTTGTAGTCCAGGCTCCTTTCCCTGGGGAGCATTAGAGTCAGTCTCTGGCCATGGTTGTTAAATTTGGCTTTGCACTCCCATAAGCTGTCCTGGCTTTAACTCCTGCTCATCACTTTGACATTAAGTTGCTTCTTAATTGATGGCCCTACAGAGATCTCCTTTTGATTTTGCATTTGATGATTTATACCTATTTGAACTGTATAGTGAGAGCCTTCCAGGAGTTTAGCTGAAAAATGGGAGCCTTGGAAGGGTCTGGCACTGAGGTCAAGAATTCAGAAAATGGAGCTGGTGTCCTGTGGAGTCAGACCTACTAGCTGCTGAGCATTTATTACACATCATCCTCACAATTCTTTCAGTTAAGTTTTATTTTATTCTTTATAAGAGAAAAGAGAAGAATAATAAAAGATTTGTTCATCTTCCTTTAGGAATTTAAGCATGGATAATCTAATCAATTACATAAAGGAAAGAAATGTAAATTCCACCTTCCTTTGTAAAAAGATTTTTCCCTGAGTCATCTTTAAAAGACTTTGGACTCTGGGATAAACAATCAACAACTTCAAAACTTAAATATCAGGAGATATTTCTGACCTGAATTATCCAAGTTGGAAAATGTGACTTGGTTTTGCCACTTATTTTATTAAACATTAAATAACATATTAAATAGTAACATATTTAAATGCATGTGGGTTGTTTGCTTTTCCATTTCACTTAGCTTGATTTCTTATGATAGACCCAAGCTGTCTCTGTGTGGGAAAAAAAAAATCCAACTTTGCCTTAGTTTTTAAACACTTGAATATAGACTGAAATAGTTCCTTGACCTAGATTGCAATGCCTGCCTTTTTTTGTTTAATTTGTAAATGTTCCTTCTGAATGGGATTGGTTTTTAAGTTGCATTATTTTAATCAAGAGAATCATTAGAGAGGACAGAATACACACTTCTTCTTTGCTTTCATAGTTTTCCTCAGAGTTGTTGTCATAGGACTGTGAACAACTGAAGTTGACAATCAGCCATATAACTCGGCAAGATGTTGGCTCTGATTTGGGGTAATATTTCAGAGGATTCCCATGTATAATCCGATTGTGATGATGGGACATGAGTCACTGCTGGCTAGAAAGCCAGGATGGACCCTGGGAGAGGAAGTAATTTTCATGTGCACACTTGGCCCCTAAACCTCACAATGTGCAGCAGTGACTCAGCTGACTCAGGGCAGCCATCAAGAACCGTTTTCTGGAGCGTGGGTGACTTTTCACACACTTTAACTCACAAACCCATCCACCACCTTAAGTCTACTCAGATAAGTCCTTTCATCAAACTCCAGTTTTTGCTTCACCATCTCTATGTCAAATGGGGTCAATCTCCTCATCAAGCTCATAGCGAAACACCAACTCCATTATTTTTCCTTCCATCAGACGAACAAAATGGTCTTTTATCTACAGAATGCATTCAATAATGTGCTTGATTGCCATTATGTTAATACTCCTACATTCCAGTTCCAATGTCCCTTACTTCAGCAACTACAGTACCAGGAATGCCCAGTCAATGCTGCAAAATCATATACTATTGTGGTTGAAGCCACAGAAAAAGAAAAAGAACATTGTGACGAATATAATCTTTACAAGACATGGAAGAAAATTAGGAATGTTTCTGAACTGAGGCGTGGTTGTGTACTTCTACATTGTCTGGCAAACAACATTTATTTGAGATTTGACTGCTGAAAGCATCTCACAACTATCGGTAAAATATCATCTCATTCTCTAAGCAGCAGAGGTTATATAATTATACAGTGCAGGGTTTAAATGCAGATACCTTTACTTACTCCCTTGGTTCCAAGTTACACCGTTAGGAATTTATCCTAAAGATACACTTGCGCAAATCAAAAATGCATTTTTTTTTAATCTACAAGGGTAACCATGGATGCAATATTTGTAATGGTTATATTATAATCTGTATTAGTTTGTAAGCTGCTGGATTGCAATATACCAGAAAGGGAATGACTTTTATAAAGGGAATTTAATAAGTTACAAATTTACAATTCTAAGCTTATGAAAATGTCCAAACTAAGGCATCCAGGAAAAGATACCTTAATTCAAGAAGAGCCAATGCATTTGGAATACTTCTGTCAGCTGGGAAGTCATGCTGGTCTCTTGCTCCTGGACTCCATTGCTTTCAGCCTCTGTTCCTGTGGGGGTTCCTCACTTTGCTTTTCCAGGGCTGGCTTTTATCTCTTGGCTTCCCTTGGCTCTCTCCAGGTTCTGGCTTAACATCTTGGGGTGATGTCTGCTGGGCTCCAAGCCATCTCCAAACATCGGTGTCTCTATTCTCCAAGTGTCAGCATGTGTGTCAGCTCTGCTCTGAAGTTTCTGTTGGTGCTGTCATTTCTCTCCAAAATGTTTCCTTTTTTAAAGGACTCAAGTAAACAGATCAAGACCCATTGGGATGGGTGGAGTCACATCTCCATCTAACATAAAGATCACACCCACAATTGTTTGCGTCACATCTCTGTGGAGATAATCTAATTAAAAGTTTCTGTCCTACGATGTTGAATCAAGATTAAAAGAACTGGCTACTCCCACAAGATTGGACCAGGATTAAAAAATGGCTTTTCTGAGGTACTTAATACTTTCACACTGGCACATAACCCATGCGAGTTAGACCATTTCTCACACCCACTAGCAATATATGGAAATAATTGTTGCTTCTTAGCATTGTTAGCAGGCTGGGTGAGTGTCAGGCAAATGGAAAGCAATCTAAACCAATGGTTTTGACCCAGTAGACCTGCTGGATTCTTATTACCTGTTCATGCAAGAGTGGCAGGATGTCTCTACAATATTGTTTTCAGGCCCCAGATCACCTAGGAAAGCCCAGATGTAAAGGTGGTCATGAGGGTGGTAATCTCTCCAACAAGAGCCTGTTTGAGTGTGTGTGTGTAGGGGGGGTCGGTGTGCATGGTCTGGGAATTGAACCCAGGTCTCCCACATGGAAGGCAAGCATTATACCACTGTACCACCTTGCACCCAAGAGCCCAATTTAAAAAAAAATATTTTTATTATAAACAATAACAGACATACAAAAATTCTTGACATACAAACATTCTTGACATGGTTACAATTAATGGCTTACAATATTATCACATAGTTGTGTATGCATCACCGTGATCATTTTTTTTTGAACTTTTGCATCTCTCCAGCAAAAAGAAGAAAAAAATCATACATGCCATATCCCTTACCACTCCCTTTCATTGACCACTAGTATTTCAGTCTATTCAATTTATTTCAACCTTTGTTCCCCCTATTATTTAATTAATTAATTTATTTATCATATTTTTTACTCATCTGTCTGTACCATAGACAAAAGGCGCATCAGACTCAAGGTTTTCACAATCACACAGTCACATTGCGAAAGCTTTATCATTATACACTGATATCATTGGCTATAATGATATAGACCAGAAACATGGCTACTGGAACACAGCTCTACAATTTCAGGTACTTCCCTCTGGCCACTCCAATATGACATAAACTAAAAAGGTGATATCTGTATAATGCGTAAGAATAAGCTCCAGGATAACCTCTCAACTCTGTCTGAAATCTCTCAGCCACTGACATTTTATATTGTCTTATTTCTCTCTTCCCCCATTCAATCAAGAAGGCTTTCTCAATCCCTTGATGCTGAGTCCCAGCTCATTCTAGGATTTCCGTCCCATGTTGCCAGGGAGGTTTACACCTCTGGGAGTCATCCCATGTAGAGAGGGTGAGGGCAGTGAGTTTGCTTACTGTGTGGGCCAAGAGCCCACTTTTGACATGGGTAATACTAATGCGCAGGATCTGGCTTTGGCAGGGATATGGTGGAGATGTGGCTGATAGTCACCCTTGAAGGGGCCTCCTCTGGCCTGGGCCCTTTCTCGCATAATCCTGACTGTCCACTCTGTACTAACCTCTCCGGAAACCTGGGCCAGCGCACAGAGCAAAACCTTACCCAAAGCTGTACCTATGGATCTTCCCACAGTAAAATATTCAAAGAGGAAAAACAATCTTAGGCCAAATATGAGATATTAAAGCACCTTTATTAGGCTTGGAGAAATAAAGCAACAATTGACAAACTCGTATTTTGACTGCTAAAACAAACAAACAAACGGAAGACAAAGAACAGTCCCAGTGAAAAATTGCCTTAAAATTACTTCTCTGATACCACACAAAACTCTTTTACAGAACTTCAATTTGCATGAAAATCCAAAGCAAAATTAAGATTTAAACGAATCACTGTTACATAATAATGTTACAAAAGTCAAAATGAAGCCGTGAATGTCAAGATTACAAATGGAGAGACTTTACTGAAATACCCGGCACAGCATCTGACCACAACTTTGTCTGAAAGTGCGGGTGGCTCTGAAAAGAGTCTTTGAAACTATATTCTTCTTCTTTTTTTCCAGAAACCCAGTGGCTCTCGGTCTTCTTGGGCAGCAGCACGGCCTGGATATTGGGCAGGACGCCGCCCTGCGCGATGGTCACCTTGCCCAGCAGCTTATTGAGCTCCTCGTCGTTGCGGATGGCCAGCTGCAGGTGGCGCGGGATGATGCGGGTCTTCTTGTTGTCGCGGGCCGCGTTGCCCGCCAGCTCCAGGATCTCGGCCGTCAGGTACTCCAGCACCGCCGCCAGGTACACCGGGGCGCCGGCCC
>PVIY010032786.1:0-28669 GCA_004026745.1 Myrmecophaga tridactyla
CATTGATTTTCCTTGAAATGGCCTGCTCACTTCATTTTCAAGAAACTGACAGTCCAACACCCAAATCTGAATAACCATAGTTTGTCAGTCATTCTTTGAAGTAAAGTGATGGTAGGGTGAAAAAATCAGCTATTTCAACTCATAATCAATCACACAAATACTTTTTCTAAAAACAAACCCCACACCTTTCGGAAACTCCCCTTTTTGTTGGCACAGAATATTTTTAAGTACTTCAAGATCAAGATGTAATAAACTAACTTTATTCTCTATCAAGGACATTCTTTAGTGAAACTGGCCTTTTTTCCCCAGCAGGAATACAGTGACAACTAATCCATGTTGGAGCCACTGCATTTATGTCAAAGCATCAGCAGCCTTATTCTTACGTGATTTCACAACAACTGTGCAAGTGCCAACAGCCTAGAAAGATAAATACTGCCTTAGTGTTTGTATGGAAATGGTCTTCGCCTTGTGGAGCCTTTGAAAGTGTCTCAGGATGTTCCAGACAGCTTGAACCATTTTATGATTCCCACTGATTATTCATGCATTTGTGTGTGTGTGTCTCAAATAAATTTTGTATACTCTTTAATTTCAATGTTTTCAGTACTATATTATTTGTGATTTTAAATTCTCCAAAGTTAAGAAATTCTAACCTGACTGTTAAGAATTATCTATTCTTTCTATGTATGACTTGCACAGAACACTTCCAATTAAATCAGGGAAGACTATTTTAAATTTTTTTATTGTGAAATACAGCATATACAGAAAAGCAGTAAATTCCCAAGTACGTTTTAACACATAGTTATACAACAGATTTTAAAGCTTGGTATGGGTTACAGTTCAATGATTTTTTATATTTTTTTTCTAGCTGCTCCAAGACACTGGAGAACAAAAGAAATATCAATATAATGATTCAGCCCATACTCATTTGTTAAATCCTATCTTCTCTGTTATACTCTTCCTTCTCTTTAAATGGCATATATACATAAAAGCAATAAATTTCAAAGTACATCCCAACAATTAGTTGTAGAACAGATTTTAGAGTTTGGTACGGATTACAATTCCACAATTTTAGGTTTTTACTTCTCACTACTCAAAGATACTGGAAACTAAAAGCAATATCAACATAATGATTCAGCAATCATAGTCATATGTTAAACTTGACCATCCCTGTATAACTCTACCATCAACTTTGATCTTTCTCCCACTCCTTAGGGGTATTTGGGCTATGCCCATTCTAACTTTTTCATGTTGGAAGGGACTGTCAATAATATGGGGTAGTGAGATGGAACTAGTTGATGTTCTGGAGAGACTGGGCCCTCTGCATTTCAGGGCTTATCTGGTCCACAGACCCATCTGGAGGTTGTAGGCTTCTGGAGAGTTACTCTAGTGCATGGAACCTTTGTAGAATCTTATATAATGCCCTAAGTATTCTTTATGATTGGCAGGAATGGTTTTGATTGGGGTTTGGCATGTTATGATAACTAGCAATGTCTAATTAAAGCTGTGCAAGAGTGACCTCCAGAGCAGCCCCTCAACTCCATGTGAACTCTCTCAGCCACTGATAACTTATCTGCCACACCTCTTTTCCCTTTTCTGATCAGGATGGCATGATTGATCCCACAGTGCCAAGGCCAGGCCTATCTTCGGAAGTCATCTCCCGCGCCTCCAGGAAGAACTCCACGCCTGGACATACACAAACTTCACAAGTGTAAGCCTCAAGATGAAGGGCTTGGCTCATTGATTTGGGCTTCCCCAATGCTTGACACAGCATCTGCAGTCTCCCCAATGGTAAAATCCAATAGTTCCATATTCCTTCTCCTAAGTACTCTATCAACACTTTTTTTTTTTATCATTTGCATAACATACCCTAGGATGCATCCAGGCACCACATCAAGTAATATAGGATCAAAGGCTCTTATTCCCAGTCTGGGCTCCCTGTGCCTAGATTGTCCAAATTATACATCCAGACTGATTGAGTCAGATTTTGTGCTACAGAAAATTTATTTTCCAGACAAAATAAACCTTTCTTCCCCTGGTCTCAAAGAGTAGACAAAGCTCTAAAATACAGACAACATCTTCCTTACCCCTGCATTCTGAACCACCTCAACCTTGACACAATTGGCTTTGTTCCCATCTCTAAATACTAGGATATACATACATAAAACCACCTCACGAAATCCGGAAATAACAATTACCATTCTGGACCAAATGTGACTGCTACAAGAGGCCACAGTCCAAGCCCTAGTCCTCCTATAAGTATTTTCTAAATGAGATCATACAATACTTGTTCTTCAAAGAATACTTTGATACTATTTTTCAGAAAAATGCTTATGAGAATCAAATCCTTAGAAATATATTTCTCTAACATTTGTCTCAGAAGTGTGTCTTTCATTTTTTATTTGCTGACTTAACATCTAGGCTTTTAAAAAGGATATGGTCCAAAGAGAGATAAGAGAGTTTAAGCAGTGTTTATTCTATTTTCTTGTCCATCTTGATCGATAGCTGTTTCTGCATGACACATTTTTCTTTCCGTTTTCCCTTAGAGAAACGTATATTTGGAATGTTAATAATAAAAGACGATGGGGTATTTGTTACATGTTTGCTTCTTTGCTTTTCAAATTTTATTTATGTTTGTTTATGATTGGATTATTTGGTAACTGAAATGTTCAAGTTATTTTTAAATGCTCTTCATAAAATGTTACAAATTCACATTATAGGACTTTAGAATCTAAAGTTTTGTCACTGGAAAGCATTTCAAATGAACTTTCTTATTTGTCACTTTAATTTTCATTATTCACAATAAGATTTCTTATACCATAAAATTAAAATGCTCCTAAGGACCTTGTTCATGCATTTTAAATACCTAAATTTGTACTCTAAAGAGCAGCAATGATTTTCAAACTAGATTTATTTTTATAACAGAACTTACATTAAAATTCTTATCATGTCTAACTCTAATAATAATGGTTGAAAGATAATTATTTGTATTTTGCTCTCAATTGCATGAAGCGATCAGAAAATGTGAGGTACATCAGAGAGCCATAGAACAGTGCAGGACCGCTTGTGGAATGCTTGTATCCGGTTTCTAGAGAAGCACTATCTATATATCCTATTGTTGGATTCATTCTAAGCTGATATAGGAAGACTAAGGCACAGATTTATTGGTCTCCATTTATCCTGAGAGATCTATAAATCTTTTTTACTTTTTTAATTCCAAGGAAATCTGTGTTCTTAACTTCACTTTTGTTTTTGGCTTTAGTTCTACTATAGGATTTTCATCTGCATTGCTTTTTAAAGAGTTTGGTTCAATCAGTACTAGTAAATACACAAAGTATACAATATTGCAATCCATATATTTACAAAACCTCCTCAAATTTCCTCTTGGGTGGTTGCAGTCAGTCCCCATTTTCATCTTAGTCCCAGCTATCCAGTGATCTGCTTTCAGTCTCTATAAGATTGTTAGTTCTCTGACAATTTTATATAAATAAAATAATATAATATATAATCTTTCTTGTTTGGATTATTTCACTTATCATAACATTTCAGAGAGGCCAAGTTTTAAATACTTCCACATAATAAAAACTGAAGGCAGCTGGAATACTAACCTGACTCATCCTGTATTCCTCCACTGAAACTTGCACCTAACCATAAGAATATATATAGGTAGAAATATACAAGGAAAAAATATATAACCCTATTTAAAGATCAATCATTGATCTACTTACCTATCTACCAGCTTCCCTCCCTCCCTCCCTCCCTCCCTATCTATTTGTGTGTTTATGTGTATGTGTGTGTGCATATTTGGAATTACTGAAAAGAAAACCAAGACAATGAAAACAAGCAAAGTTCTGGGATGGGATGAAATTGATGAAATACCTGTCGATTCTACAAGAGCCCAGTGTATTCACTGCACTTAAGGCCTGCTTCACTTTTTATTCTTCTGCATTACTTACATATAAAAATTTATATATTAATAATACATTTTTATTGCATTTTTCATTTCGGTTTGCTCTTTCATCTCCTACAAATGGAGCCATGATGCAAATTCCTTTTTTAATTACAAGCATGACTGGAAAAACTGCCCATAGGAGATTATTTCATTTTCTTCTTGCTATATCACATTACATAAAGAGGATCATTTAAATGTATTTAATAAATTCCATATACATTAATATTTAAGTAGATTTCATTTTTTGGTTCAAAAAGGTTTAAATGACTATTGTTATATTGGGGATATTTAACAAAAATTATTTTATGTTGCAAGAGTTTAATGAAAGAAAGAGTTCTGTGCATTAAGAACATGGACATAAAATGTTGCATTAAAATTTTATTTTAATAAAAATTAAATGCGAATTAATGAAAGCAAAAAACACCTGCCAAGCTTTAACATTACCATGTTGGGGCGGGCCACAGTGGCTCAGCAGGCAAGAACACTTGCCTGCCATGCCAGAGGACCCGTGTTCGATTTCTGGTGCCTTCCTATGAAAAAAAAAAAAAAGATTACCATGTTGTATGTGCAGGCATTACAGAATTATTAGATGTCAATTATCTATGAAGCTTGAAAAAATTGCATATAGTTTCTGTCAATCATCAAAGGTCTACATACATGATAAATAGCTTGCTTGCTCAAAAATACCAGATAACACTAAAAAAAAAAAAGCCAATAACCTAGAAGACCACCTTTTTTCAACTAGTTTTAACATGAGATGTTTATTAAAATTCATGTTGGTAAAGATTGACAAGGCTTACTTAATATTGCTTGTTCCCTATGCTATGTCTGTCTTCTTAGCTAGAAACAATTTATAATTAATTTTATTTATTTTCTTCTAATGTCTTTGTGGTGGATAGTGTTAGTTTTTATTGAGTGGGCCCTAGAAGTTTGGGTAATCTAGAAAGCCTTTGGTTGTACATGAAATTGCATTTTTCTTGAAGGGGTTTAGAAAACAACAGCAGTAACAACAAAATGTTACTCATTATACATGGAACAATCCTTTATTTTAAGGCTTCCTGTTGTAATTCATACTTTTTTAATTCATATGTTTTCTATGCTTCCTCAAAATTGTAGGAGGGATAACTGAATGACAAGATATATCCAATGATTAAAATATGGATGAAATAATTGGTCACTTGTCCTTGGTTAAGAAAATCAAGGAGAAAATTGTTGTTTTTAGTTAGTAAATATACTTAAGTCCACAATTCCTTGGGCTACCTGTGAACTCATTTAAGCAAGAGATTTGGCTAAGCAATTTGTTCGAACTATGAGGAATAACATTCTTTGATGGGTTGACCTGTTAAATTGCTATATCGTATAGAAAATGGTTGGAGAATTCAAATAGTAAAATAGGAAAAAAAAAGTGATTAAATTAATTGGAGGAAAGTTTCCAGGAGATTCAAATGTTTTCCCATTCCCTCCGCTACAAATACATCCCTTGAGAGATAGACAAGGAATCAAAGGATACTTTAATGCGGTTTATGAGAAAAACTCTCCCCAGTTACAAGCTCCATAAATATGCATGGAAATCCCTGTTAGGATTTATTTTCTTTGGTTGTACATGATGAGTACATGATGAAGAATAAGTTTCCTCCTATTTGGGGAAAATCTACTGCCCCTTAGTTCTTTAGACTTTTCCTTAGTAGTAATTATTATATAACATGTTAGCTCATTTCAGACAAGGTCTATGCTTATAAAGCATATATGTTCACTCATATCTTTCCTTTTCTTTGAAAGCTTGGTGGCATACTATACACAATAGTTACTTGAAATAATATATTTGGAGATCATTTTTTATCAATATTGATACTAATCATTTAACCATTGTATATTATTGAATTGTAAATAAATATGATTTAAATATCTTGATGGATATGTAAGTTGTTTACTACTAATAGTATTATTTAAATAACTTTGAGAAATGAAAATGGCTATACGTAGAAAGATTTAAGTGAGATTAATCCTCATATATTCATACAAGGAGAAAAGAATAAACTTTCTAATTTTTAAAAATCAAGAAATGGTGATATACACATTATTTAGTTATATGGAAGCAATTCTTCTTTAGAGATGGGGATGAACATAGTAAGGTACTTTTCATTATAAGCCCACTTGTCATTTGTGTTTTTAAGCTATACAGCTATTTTATAATAAAAATAAATTAACCTTGAAAATTAAAAAAAAATGTATTATCATTGAGGGCCTACTATAAACTATCATGAGTACATGTAATAGAACAGAATTAAGATATAAGCACTGAAATGAAATTTGTTTTGTCCCTTTTCCAATTTTTTTTCTGTGTTCTCATGAGTCAAATAACATCTGACCCAAACTGATAAATCTATAAATGACCCACTTATTACAGAGTAGTTGTTTTCTCAAGTTGTTCAACAGTTTACACTTTTCATTGATCATTTATCACATACTACATATTGTTTGCATTTTTGGATAAGCTCCTTGGAGTTTTTTTCTTGAAAAGGAATTTGGGGTCGTTCAGTCAAGTTTCAAAATAATTACACTGAAATTTTGGTAGGAATTGTGTTAGTTTACAGGTAACTTCAAAGTTGAATTGACATCTTAATACTAATGAGTCTTCTCATAGAAATGAACAGTATTAATTTCTGCTTATTAAAATATATTTATCCTTCATATAGTTGTATAATTTCCATTATGTATATTTAATTAATTCGATTTATTTTAGTCTGATTACATTTGTATCTCGTTACATCTATTGATTTTTAATTTACATTTTAAAATTTTGATTATTACATACATATAGAATGTGGTGTTTTGTCGTTGTTGCTTGATTGTTGCTTGCATTTCAATATAGTAAGAGTTGGAAACACAAATAAAATTCACAATTGCTTAGTCTATTAAGCAAGTCTGTGAAGAAGTGTAATGAATAGTCAGAGATTAGCAAAGTGTCTATGAGTCAGCACACTGAAGTATTTTATTGTATTCTGAAGTATCAAATACAAAAAGAATCACTAAATGAAATTCAAAACATTACACTGACTACATATAAGATTGATTCCATTTGATTACTAATTAGTTGCCAATAGAATGACATATTGGAGTTTACTCACACTTTTTAAGTGCAGCAAAAGATGCTGACTGGAATAAAGAAAAAACACATTAGTAAAAGATGTATAGATCGTTTGTGAAATGGAATTGATAATTATCAGTAAAATAAATCAAATTGCAGTCATCTTTGTGATTTTAAATAGAAACAATCAGCATTCTCAATTACAGTAATCAGAGTTAGAAAAATTCTTTAATATACCCTCTATCATTTAGGCAAAATTAATTTAAAAAAAAGTCATTACATCTGTATAAATATTTCTAACATCAGAGTTTGAAACACTGGTGAGATTTAGCAGAGAAATATAAATTAAATAAATACAACAGTGATTTTATTATTCTGCATTACTCTATCTAGTGATATTAAGACCATTAATACTCATTTTTATAATTAATCAACAAATATATAAAAATATAATCCTAAACATGACTTTTTCTTTAAATGAAAGAGATTTATATTCTAAGCCATCTTTGAAAAAGACAGAGTCTCCTGACAGTCTTAAAATGATAGTGTTAAATATAAAATGTACATGAGATTTATAGAGGAAGCAGAAATTCATAAATGTCAAAATTTGTTCTATCATGATTTGTATGACAAAGTTCATTATTGCTATGTAGCGAATGTTTAGTTTTGAAAATGATTTTCATCAAAGGTGAGTCCACAGGTGACAAAATCATCTTGTCTAAACGTTAAGAGAAGATAAGGAGGTTAATGGAAAAAAAATGATGTTCTACAATAGGCATATCAATGTCAAAATGCTTTCAATTTAAGTTTCAGCTCTAGATGCGGTAGATTTTATAGACCTCAGGAGACACATTCAGCTGAAAGAGTAGTGGCCTTAGACTTTATGTCTCTAAACTGTGAAAACCAGGTGATGAAATTTACACTTTTTCTCTCACAGATCTTGAAGCATTCAATATTTTTTTTAAAGATCTCTTTTGAAAGATACATATAAGAAATCAAACAAAATGGGGGGGAAGGAGAGAGGGAGAAAAATTAGTATGGTTAAATAAACTACAATATTGCTTTTGCCTATCACTAGCATATTTGAAATAATAAGCATTTACAAAGATTATTGCTCAACAAGAATACAAAAATGTACGGAAAGAAAAAACAATTGTGTCACTGCTGTAAAGTTTGCATTAAAGACAAGCTGTGGGTAGAGCTCATCATACATCTCTATGTGAGCTCTAAGAAAATGGAACATGTGAATTCCAAGCAAATTAAAGGGACTCTGGGGAAATGATAAAGGAGAAATGGACATAGGTCATTTTCTCTTAAAACTTTTTCATTGCAGCAAGGGACTTTTGTAAGAAAAATCTATATTTGAAGGACACTAAAAATATTTGTCATTGAACTTAATATTTCAACAATGAGATCTGAATGAAAGTTTTAACTGAAAAAAAATCGACAGAATTCTGCTTCAGAGATAAAAAAATTTTGAATTAAAAAATCAATTTCGCCGAGATCTCATAAAACATAAAAGAGCTTAGATAAAAGTATTTATAAACTCATAATTGTCTATAGAATAATTCTCTCAGAATTTAATTAAATAAATTAGAGAGACATTTAACAGATTTTTGTGGCAATAATTTGACTCTAAGACTAAGGAAAAACTGATTAATTTGAGTGCTGCTAGTGAATCAAATGTATCCATCTAATAAAAATTATTAAAATTTTACTATGTTTACTGAAACACTTCTTTGGAAATTTGAGACCAGAAGTAGGATGACAGAGTGTAATTACAATGGTCAAAAGAACCTTAATCCAAATCTCATTTCATTTCTGAAGTAAAGTATGAAAACATTGATTTACCTAATCTCAGTTAGACTCAGTTTGCATTTTTTCAAATTGCATTTTAAGTACAAAAATGTTTATCTTTTAAAGTGTATAGGATTATGTAAGATAAATATGGCTTGCAAATGATAACTATATGATGATGTTATTTTTTAAAATTCCAATTGATTTTCAATAGATTTTGAACATCTTGAAAGAGGAACTATCTGATCTTTTCTTATCTCAGTGTCTAAAACATTGCTCAGGAATGGGAATTGTTTGAAAATCTTTGTTGAGTTTAATTATGCACAGTAACTTGGTTTCTACATCACTAGTATATCAAAAACTAAGCAAATGAAAACCCAAAACAAACTTCAAATGCCATAAATTCTTAGGAAAACAGCAAACACTAAAAAATCACATATATAAATTTGTATATCAGTTCTTCCAGCAACACTCCCATGTTTAATTCCAAAGTCATGTAATGGAAATGGGGTAGCATTTTTACCAGTTCTGTCTGCTACTACGTCCCTGACTTCCAAAGGGCTAAGCCCATTAGACATTAATAAATAAGAGATTAAAATGAAATAATTACTTGTTCCTTAGAGGATGGTGGGATAGAGATGATTGGCTATCATTTTTAGACATTTATTATTTTCTAATCTAGGAGCACAGGCAATTATGGATATTTAATAAATTATATTCCTTGGCTTGATACTTATTCCCCATTCTCCAAGGGTCCAATTAAAATGATTCTCAGCTCTTGTCTGTACATTAGAAACAACTTAAAAAACTTAGCTTCAGCTCCAGTCCAAATCAGTTAAGTAAAAATCTCTAGAGTATGGGACCCAAAAGCTTTACAGATGGTTGCAAGTTTATTGAACTGACAAAATTGCATCTTTTAAATTGTCCTCAATTTCTTTTGAAGATGAGCCCAAGATCATATGAACAGAGAGTAGAAAAAAGTTGTATTGATTTGTCATACTTACCAACCAGAAATTTAAAAATAAATCACGACTTCCATTTGAACACAATGACTTGCCCACACCCTTGATTGCTTCAACACTCACAGAACAGCACACTCTTCACAATATTAATGGTGTCATGTTCATCAAAATTGGTGACTAGGAAGTAGCAGGCACACTAGAATTCCTAGTAAGGTACATGCATTGCAGAGGGTGGAAGACAAACTTCACAGGATTCAAAAGCTTGCCACATGGCGAAGGTTTTAGAATCACTGATTGGCAGCATACCAAGACAGTCTCTTAAGGTTAAATGAAGAATTTTCCTGTCTTATACCTCCTATTATTAAGGAGGAGACAGAACTTTTTATAGGCTGCTCTGCATTTTAAAGGCAGCATTTATAGCCGTTGAAAAAAGTTCTCTGACCCATATAGCAGGTGGGGTATAGAGAGGAAAAGATTTGCAGCACAACCAGGTTAGCCTAAAATTTGTTTTGTACCATATACCCAATATATACAACTGTTTAAGATGACTGGTGGGCAAACACACCTGCTGGTGCTCTAACTTTGGCGAGCCCTGGACTCATCCTGACCTGGCCCCCTGACTTCCCCTGAAGTGGCTCTTGTTAATTCAGAGAAGCTAAAACCAGACTATGACTGAGAGATTCTGATTAGCTAATCCTCTCCAGGAAATCTTCATCTAATAGTACCAATATTGCCCCTTTACTAATCAGCTAGGTGTGTGCTTGCCATTCAGGTTTTCAAAACAAAACAAAAGACCCTGTTTAGGTAAACTGTAATGATAAGCAAAGGAACAAGTAAGAGAAAAGTCAGGGTAAATATTACCTCTGGTGATTAGGGAGGGGAATGCAACCAGGAGGGGTACCTAAGTAATTTTTAAAGTTCTGGTAATATTATATTTCTTTACAAAAGTACTGTTTTATTATTCTTTATACTGTAGAACATGCAAACTTCATATATTCTTCTGTACAGATACACTTCCCAAGAAAATAATGTAAAGAAAGAAAAGGAGAAAATAAGAAGGGGAAAGGAATCAACCTGTTACTATAAAAGGCAGAGGTAGGGATGCAGCAGGGAAGCATTAGGATTCACTTACCATTCCATATGCCATGTCAGATGTATCTGTTTCTAAATTAAAACTGAATTCAATAGCTTCAAAAAAAAAAAAAAAAGATGACAGGTAGGTAAAAACGATTTGTAGAACCTCTGACAAGTCCTAACAAAATACAGTTATGTGTAGATCCCTATAGTACTGAAACAATATTGTGCCTTTTGCAGCCAAGAACTACTCTCCATTTCAAAATCAGCTCCATAGTATTGAACCAAGTGACTGCATCTAGTGATACATGAGAAAGAAGTTAGAAATTATTTAACCTACTGAGTCATGAAGTCAGACTAGGTTAATTTGGTCTCACCTTAGCTAGTCGAGATGGCACAGCAAACTACATGAAGAGATTGCCTAGATTCCCTTATCACCTACCTGTATTGTACTGGCCTTTCTTTCTCAATTCATTTTGGTGGAGGAAGAATTGAGCATGGCTTAAGGACAAGTTCATATAATCCATTAGCATTAGCTCAAATTATATAGTTGCTGCAAAACTCAACACTGCAGTGGCCATAAAGAGCAGTATTAAAGTTAATCTCAACACTAGGTATAGCTGCAAACAGTACAATTGCTATTCAATTTGTATAGGGGAAAAGTGTCATGACCTTGTGATACATACTTACTCCCATGCAGAGGAAAATGGCTTGGGTCTGAAAGGAACAAGACTAGAAGATCCCGTGTCAAGGGAGTCTAAGAGAGATCCATGGAGATAAAAGTAGAGGACTGGAAATAAAGTATTTGGGTCTTTGTATCCCATGTTAATTTCTCCAGGAAATATCCACTGCAGGGTAAATTGTTGCTATTCCAATAGACTGGTTGACTCATCCTGTGAATATCAACCATCATTTCTCATAGAAATCCTAGTGCTTGGTTCAATAGACTCATGAAAAAAGTGGTCATGATAGCAGAAACAAGGCTCTATGTGGACCTAAAAGAATCACTTTCATCTCGCTAAAGCAGATCTAACTACAGCCACTGCTGGATGCTTTGCCTATCAGTGGCAGAGAATTCAGTATGTCAACATATCTCAAGTAGACCCACCAGTAACTTGTGATAGGTTCATCACATTGGATTTCTTCCACTTTTGTGGAGGCAACACTTTTCCTTAACAGAACAGATACACTCTGGATACGGGTTTGTCTTTCATGGGCACAAGGACTCTACCAACACAAGTACTTTTAGAATGCCTGATCTATTCATTCAGTTTCCCACAACTTGGCCTCACTCTAAGGGTCCCATTATACCACAGAATTACAGTGATTGCATGGTTACAGGATTCACTGTTGTTACAATAGACCCTAATGCTCTGATACTAAGAACTGACAAATGAATGGTTTTGTGCTTTGAAATACTCTGAGTCTAGGAATCAAAGCATTAGACAGACCTTCCTTATCATCATTCCCTGGAATCCACTTGTGGAATTTGGGCTTCCTGTCTCTGCAGCTTTAGGTGGGAGAGGAAGAGATTCTACTCCTGCCTTGGGACACCATTCTGCCAGAAGAACATGTGATTTCAATAAATTGTAAGCTATAAATACAACCTGGTCATTTGAGTTCTTTGACCTAGAAGAGAAGCATACAAAGAAAGAAATTACTGTGCTAGCTAGAGAAGACATCCTTTATTTTGCTCAAGGTCAAAGTTTGCTGATAAAAAGTGGCTTTTGTGCTTTGCAGTTATGTTGAAGGGGCAATGTTGAAGGGACTGTCTTCTTATGTGAGACAGAAGCAGATTTGTGTCTTCTCAACTGAAATACTGGTCTGGCCAAGATGAGGTAATGGATGACGTTTAGAACCCTGCCATGACAAGGATTGAAGTTTGATATTCTAATTCTCTTTAATCTCTCAGGAGAATACTGCTTATGACACTGGAGGATTAGGTTTATATTAAACCTCATCGGCAAGAAGTGAAGGCATTTTGTTCCTTTAGCCTAAGAAGATGTGAGTGGAAGCAAGCCTAAAGAGAAGTTGCACTTCACTTAGTACAGGCATCTCCTCAGGTTTTGGACACTTGCCATCCAAGCCACCTAAGTGGCCTTAGCAAGTGTTCACAGTGTTCCAGAATCCAAAGAGCAGTTTGCTGCTGCTACCTCCACTGCAATAACCAGTCAAGTAGCTTTGCACGCCACCAAATCACCAGAAAAGTGTTCTGTGCCTCCTTACTTGTAGGGCAAGAACTGCGGAGGCTCTGGCTTCCCCAGCGACTGCCCTGAGGAGTAAGCCAGGAGTGTGGAGCAGTTAATCCTCCATGGGTTGGACTTTGACTCATAGAAAACTTAAAATATAAGGGATGCAGGGGTTAAATTCCTCTATTTTATTCCTTTTAGAAAGATAGTTTTAAGAGTCAGTAAACTCATTTGACCTCTATGAAAAGGTCCTGTGAGACGGAGCAAGCAGACACATTTGTTATAAAAAACAATCTAAGTAATGCATTTTTTTTCATTTTGCTTTTTCCATTTCTCTTTTTCCTTATTCATGCTTGCATGGGATTGCATGCACCAGTAGAGTTGTAACTGGCAAGTTTTCCCTCAGGATCTGTTTTCTACAGAAGCTGAATTAAAGAATCAACCAGCAACTTTGAAAAATGTATATGCTTAAGAACCAATTATACTCAAAATACTAATGTAGAACAAAGAAATAATTAAAATGTAGCTTTCCATTTCTTGTTATACTTGAGTGATGGTTTAAAACAGCTAATAAACATATTTAATATAGCAAGTAGTAAATAAACCTTCCATAATTAGGATATTTTGCTTTTCTCCCCCTTTGGAATCATGAATTTCAGGAGTTCTTTTTTTCTTTGTTTCAAAATAGGACGATACTCCTATTTATGTATTGATCTGACTAGGAAAATACTGAATTATCATGATAAGATCCTACTCCCTCCTGTTACTAGAATACACAGAATATTCACTATTGAGACGTCAAGTACTAACTCTTGATATCAGTGACCTCAATAAAACAGGCACCCTCAACACTGAGAGTCTATTCAGCATTTAATTGCACATATCTCCTTCACTTAACCAATTTTCCATCCCTAATCAAATATAGAACAATTTCACTGCCCTCTGGAACTTACAGTCAGTAATTAGTAAATTTTTCTTTATGTCTCCCAAAACTTCTCTGAAATTAACTTAACTTTCCCTGGGGACATTCCTTCCCCATGGCCTTCCCAGTGTTGCACGTTTCTCACATACACTCTCATGTCCTAGGATGGGTAAGTGTCCTCTGATACTCACCAATGCTTCAAGAGCATTCTCCCTCTCTCATCTTCAAAAACCTCAGGGTTGAATTTTATGATGTGAATATTCTAGTTTGTAATATTCCTTGTTGAAGTGATCTACTATCTTCTGAGACATTCCCTGTTATTCCAGAAAGCTTGTAGTTTCTGCCTTATGGTTTCTCTCTCACCACTAAGTCTGTCAACATGATTTGTGATTTCAGTTTCTACCTATATCTTTGCAATAAGCAGGCCTCTCAATTCTTTGATTACCTATACAATAATACTCTCATTCTTTCTCAGACTTCAACCACTCACGTTCATGGTAATAACCCAGAACTTGTCACTACCTTGAAAGTGAACACTGTTTTATGCTTTCTACGTTAAGCCTTCCATTCTCAAACACTGTATCTTTCAAACTTCCTCTGCCTTCTGTAGTCCACCTTTATATTGCTCTTCCTCTCCTCTGATGTGCTCACTTTCCTCCACCCAGATTTTATTTCATGAACAATCATTATAATCATACATTTGAATTGCCTCTTTATTGATTTGGCATACTTTTTTAACACATTTCAAACATAGTTAAATCCAAACCTCTACATATTTGTGCATTTGCAAAATTGGCTGAATATAGAAGACAAACATAATAACAATGAACTATTTCACGGAAAAGGAAAGAACCTTCAGGAGGGACCTTTAGAAGCCCTTTCTGCTATACGTACAATATATGCATGAATACATATACTGTGCTGTCTCTCGTATCACTGGAAATGAATAGTCTGAACTCCTAGGAAAGCCAGATACTTTCATTTTTGCACTAAGATCCTGTCCACTCTCACTCAAGGACATCATATGCAAAATTTCTCTATGTTCTTGGTCTTTTCATTAGCATATAAACACATTGTTGTATCTTTTAAAAGATGCATATCATCTTAAAGTGGAAACTCTTCTATCCTACTGCCTCTCCATGTGCAGCCTCATTTCTCTTCGTCCAATCATAGCAAAAAACTTTGAAAGAATGATTTACACTTGCAATCTTTAATTTCTCTCCTACTTTTACAAACACACACTCCAATTGGGCTTTTTTCCTTCAACAAAATCTGATCTTGTTAAAGTTCTCAAAGGTCCATTCTACTAAAATCAGAGATCAATTTTCAGTATTCATTTCCTTGACATTGAAGCATTTGACAAAGATTAATCCATTTTGTATACACCAAAGGACAAATATTGTATGATCTCACTGATTTAACACAATTAGAATAAGTAAATTCATAGATCCAGAATCTAGAACAGATCACCAGGGATGGAGTGGGAATAGGGAATGGTATGGTAAGCCTTGAAATGCACAGGGCGCCTATTTGGAATGATGGCTATGTTTTGATAATGGATAGTGGTGATGGGAGCACACTGTGAACACAACAACACTGAAATAAATATCTGAAGATGATTAAAAGGAAGAATGTTAGATTGTATATATGGTAACAGAATAAAATTTTTAAAAAATCTGTGGAACTATGCCACACAAACAGTGAATCCCAAGTTAAACCATGGGCTAATTAATAGCATAAGGATAAAAATGTGCTATCATTTATTCTAACAAACATTCCACACCAACACAAGTTGGTGGTGGTTGGTTGGTGTATGGGAATACTCTATTTTACGCATGATTATTCTTTAAGCACACAACTTCTCTAATAAAGAAAAATAAATTAATTAAAACAATGTTTAAATAAATAAATTATATTGTTTCATGTTTCAACTCTTTGTTCTTTTTATTTTCCTAGTTAGTCTCATTCCTTGTTTATCTCATTCAGTCTCATGACTCTATGTTGATGACTTACACATTCTTATCTCCCAGACAGTCTCTCGCTCTGTACTCAAGACACATAAGTCTCGCTGTCTATTTAACATCTCCACTTATACATGTAACAGACAGCTCAACCTGTTATTCCCCAAACTGGTATGCTGAACTTCCTTTTCAACCAGAGCTGCTCCTATAACAGTCTTTCCATTTCAAGGAATAGCAACTCAATTCAGATATTTGTTTAAGATAAAATCTTGGAGTAACTCTTTGCTCCTCTCCTTCACTGGCACACTATATTTAATGTGTTAGCCAATCTTATTTCCTCTATCTACAGACTACATCCAAAATCTGACCACATCTCACAACTAACAAAAAAAAAGTAAGGCATTATTATGTTTTGTCTCTGTTACAAGAGTCTTCTGATTGGCCTTCTTATAGACACACTTGCAGTCCTAAAATTTATTTTCAACACAGCTCCCAAATAGTCACTAAATGAAATCTATATCGTGTCATTCTTATATGCAACGCCTACCAAGGATTGATCTCTCATTCCAAATAGAAGTCAGAGTTTTAAAATGACCGAGGCTGCTTATTATCTGTCTTCCCCATTATTGATCTGTTTTTACTTCCTCCTTACCATTTTTTGGTCATACCAGTGTGCTTCTTAAACAAGACCTTTTTTGTTTGTGGTTGCTTCTGCTTGGAAAATTCTTTACTAGGCATCCATGTGACTTATTTCTTCATCTCCTCCCTGTCTTTACCTGTATCTCAGCTTCTCAGCAAGCCTTTCTTATGAACTGTACATAAAACTGTACCCTGTCTTGATACTCTCTATTCCCAAACCCTGCTTTGTTATTCCTAATAGCACTTACAATATAGTGTTTTTTTGTGCTTAGATTTTTGATTATATATTTTCTTCAAAATATGCAAGCTCTATGAGGCAGGGATCTTTTTCAATTATACTCCCTACTCTAGTCTCATTACTTTGAAAAGTGCCTGGCATATAGTACACCAAATATATATTGGCTAAATAAATAAGGTAATTAGGACAATTGAAATAATAGTTTAAAATATTTCTTCTAAGAAAATCCCAGCCTAGATGATCTAACAGACAGATATATCACATATTCAGGGTAAATATAGCTTCTTTTTTTTTTTTAACCAAATCATTCCAAATAGGAGAAAATGTTGAATTCACTCTAAATTATGGTCTGTAATTTGCATAACCGTTATACAAAAAATCTTACACACATTATTTAAAACAAAAATTTTGTTGTAAACTCTCTCATGAGAAACATGAACATAGGAATCCAAAATAAAATATTTGCAAATTAATTCAACAATGTAGGAAAAAAAATTCATCGTGTCCAAGTCAGGATTACCACAGGCAAGCAAAATTTCTAACTTTAGAAATTCGTGCGTTTTACCACATTAACAAGGTAATGGAGGGTAACCATTTCTGCAATCACTGAAAAAATAAAATTTAACAGACTGAATTAAACTAAAAATCCAATTGGGTTAAAAATTTTTGTAGTTAGTTATTGGAGGGTTCTCCTTTCACTTGAAAATATATACACAAAAATTCTAAACAATGCATCAGAGTAAACTTTGTGATGAAAACATTTTCTTGTGATTAGAAAAAAAAACAGTACTTTCTCAATCACCACATTTATTTAACATTACACTTTATGTTTTAGTCTATGCAGAATAAAATCAAAGAAATGAAAGACGTAAGGATTAGGAAACGATTGTCACTAATATCAGATAATATAATTTGGTTCATAGAAAACACAAAATAAAATCTAGAACTAAATTGCTACAATTATTAAGGGAAATAGCAAGGTTTGCTGAATGCATGACTATTTAAAAAGTCAATTATTTTATTGTTAATAGCAGCAAATAATTAGAAAATATAATAAAAATACATGCTTACAATAATAAAATAAATATATATATATTTAGAACTATATACTGTCTCCACGATTGAGAAGATAATATTGTAAAGTATAATTTCTTCTCACATTAGTCTAAGAGGCTTTCTTTTTTAAGTTGCAGATCACTTGAAAGTGTGCACATATAATTTCTATTTAAGTTTTATTGGCCTCAAATGAATCATAAGATCAGATAACCATTAAAAAGAAAAAATTGATTTTGAGGGTATGGTTTTCAGATTTGCTCTAGACTTCAGGATTCTAATCATAAGAATTTTATCATTGATAAAATAACTTGACTCCTTGGAAATATCATTTATAGATCTATAACAATTTTTTTTTAATTTTTAGATCTAAAATAGAATCAAATTCAGGCTTTGCAATAAGTAAATGTTTTATTACAGTGTATTTAAATTAATAAATATAGGATAAAATTTATCTATTCTTCATAAAAATGCATGTTTTCTTCTGAAAAATAAAATATCTTTAAACCACCCTTTTAATAGAGAGGAATTTAGTGTGTATATTTTCTTAACATAAATAATCAGTTTTATAATAGTATATCATCTTCTTTTAGACTATTTTTTATCACCTCAGGTTGGTAAAAAAGTATACACCCTAATTTCTGTCATGCTTTATTTCTATTGCTATGTTATATATTTTCAGGGAAAATAAAATATTAAGTGATTCTAGTATTAACTGAACATAGCTTAATTTATTTTCCATGTAGGTAAATTAAACAGGTGGCATAAATGAACATGTCAGTTCCTACAAATGGAGAAAAGCTCCATATATAATGTACAATTTTTAATATTATAAATTGCCAATTATTTCTTTGATCAATTTCTCTTCTCTATCAATCATATGACATGGTATCCTAAAAATCATTACCAGGCTCCCTGTGATGATATCCTGTAACAATATGTCTTCAGAAGTACTGTGATAAAAACTGACCTGGCAATGATACATTAGTGTGAGTCATAGCCATGTTTAGAGCAGGCGTGCTCCAAAATTAGGTAAGACATTTGAAAAACCCAAATAAGCAAAACTGTAAATCATAAGTAAGACTGAATGTTAAATTGTTATGCAATTATTTCTGCAAACAAAAGCTGAGTGGAAAGACAGCTGTGTAAGTGTCATTGGAGAAAACTTCTATAATTGTGGTACTGTTTAATAGATGACGTATTTTAAACGTTCTTATCTTAAAAGAAAAGAGTAAGAATAATATAAGAAAAGAGGAATAAGAAAATCTTTTCATTGTGCTTCAAAGACTCAAGTGTCTAGAAAGTCTGTATTCAAAGATCTGTTCATATCATGAATGATTGAGTGAGTGAATGATATTGTTTCTTCCACAATACTTAAATCAATTAGTAAATTGCTTGTTGCTGGATGGCCAGGATTCAAATAGGAGTCAATCTAAATCCGAAGCCAATGCCTGAAATTATTCTCTAAAACTTCTCACCAATATGGTGAAGAAATTTATGCATTTTTCCCACCAATGAAATGATTTATTAGCCATTATTTATATGCCTCGTTATTGTATTAGAAGCTGGGTGGGAACAGTGGAGTGAAATGGACTTGCTCCTCTGCTTCAGAGCAGTCTATGGATAACAGAAGTTAAATTATTCTAAAAATATGAAAGATAACAGAATAAACATTTGGTAACTGCTAATTAATACAAAGCAAATTTTTCCTTTCAAAAATTTAAATCCATGGATAAATTGATCATATTTTTTCTTATTTAAATATCAGATATTATTTTGCTGGATCAAGCAGAGTATTTTACTCTTCTTTAAGAAAATCTAATCGTTACATTTTGATAAGTTACTTACCGTATTAGTCAAGGTTCTCTAGGGATATAGAATCAATAGGAGATATCTGTAAATAAGAGATTTTATAAAAGTGTCTCATGTAACTGTGGGGATGCACAAGTCCAAATTCCGTTAGGCAGGCCATGAGCTAACAACTCCAATGAAGGTCTTCAGTGAATCCTCCAGGAGAGGGTAGCTGGCTGAAGCAGAGAAAGGAATTCTCTTTTTGACTTCTCCTTTAAATCCTTTGACTGATTAGATTAAACATCACTAATTGCAGAAGACATACCCCTTGGCCCAGTGCAGATGTAATCAGCCATGGATGTAATCAATGTGCTGATGATTACATAATCCAGCCTTGTGGTTTATTAACCAGATAAAAAATGTCTTTGCAGTAATGGCTAGGCCAGTGCTTGCCTGACCAGACAACTGGGCGCAATCACCTGGCTAAGTTGACACATGAATAGAACCATAACAGTTGCCTCTAAAATAAATTTCTACTAAGATATTGAAATAACACTGTGTTTTCCATTATTACTGTTGACGGTAGGATACTCAAGGTATCAAGTCAGAAATAGCATTGAGATTACCTCTATACAATATGGGAAAGGACAAAGACTAAACACACTTTTCATTTACTAAAAAGGTTATTTTGGGGGGATGTTTAAGATGCTCATTACTCTGTGTTCCCCAAATAACTAGTCCAACACTTATTATATGCTTTTGTATATTGTTGTAATTATTTGGCTGCCCTTACCTTTGGACTGTTCTTGCTGATTCCACTTATTCCTTTCATGGTGCTTTTCAATAAGCAGCCAAACACATTAAAATGTTAAGTGAAATCAGGTTAGTGTTCTTGGCTCAAAATCCTCTACTGGCTTCTAATTCCACTCAGGTGAAGGACAAGTATCCTATAGTGGACTGCAAGACCCCACCTGATCTCTGATACCTTTATTTTCCTTTTCTGGGACATGTCCCCTTGCTGTTGTCACTCCAGGGTGTTCTCAGCCCTTTCCTCTTCCTTTAAAGAGAACCCTCCTCTCAGGGCTTTTCATCCTCATGCTCCTTTGAACAGGAGACAATACAAAGAATACTTGATCATGCATTCCCCAAATCAATAGCAGTCTCAAAAATTTACATGTACTACCAAGTACATACTGTGAAACCAAAAGACACTTTCTAAATCATCAATTAAAAGCAGAAACAAATTTTTATTTCTTCAAGAGAAGACCAAATCAGCCATCCTTTTTCAAAAACATGCCTAAAATGTTTAGTTTGAAAGAATGAACATAAGTTTTGTTACCAAAAGTGTACAGAAAAATTATTATAGATATTAAAGATGTCAGGCAGTTAACATAAAATATTATAAATGTTAAAATACACTATAAAGTTTATTTACATGTAAATCTATTTATAAAAATTAACTTATCAAAATATTTATTACTTTTCTGGGTTTGACATATGTAGTATTTCTAGCTGATTTAAATATATATTTGGGTGTCATTTTTTTTCTTAATATAAATAAATGTTTACTTTCAAAATTAATTTTTGTTTAATTTGCATATGGGCAGGAGGCACCAGGGATCGAACTCCAGACCTCCAGCACGGCAGGTCGGAGCTCTGCCTGCTGAGCCACGGCAGCTGCCCTCAAAATTAATTTTGAATTCATTTTCTTAATGGTGGCTCCAAAAACTGTTTATATTTCTGGCATATTTGCCCTGTTCTTAGCCCAGATAGAGGTATCAACCCCTTCAACTCATTTTTAAACAAGTTTCCCTAAATAGGCTAAATAAAACTAACACCTTCTCTCATCTCTGTGTTTCCTATCCCTCTACTCCTATGGTTTCTTTTTCTATAGCTTTCATATTTGAAAATTCTACAAATACCTAATTAATGTTATATTATTGGAATAAAAGTTATGAAACATATCTTTGAATTGAAAAATATTTTTATAACTCTGTGCAAAACCTACTTATTGAATAAAAAAAAGAGAGAGAACAATGTCCCAGCTATTCTAGCCATTTTTGTTTTGAGGGAAAAAATGAACCTAAATTAAATATACTATCCTACTTTTCTTTTAATCTTTATAGTTTGTGCTGCACTTGCATTCGTATAACATACAAATATATGTTTGAAATTTCAGAAGCATTATATTTATTGATTTTCTTCTTTAAAATACCAAATTCCCTAACAATTGCCAATTCTGTCTTTATATTTTGACAGTGTTTCAGAGGACACAAAGTCCTGGTAAGAAAGATGGTGTCCCTTCAGTGAAATGATGCACATACCAATTTGTCCTTAGTTAAGTAGTAGTTACATGGCCACATTAATCAGTCCAATTACCTTGAACACTTGAGAAATGTTTCCATGCTAAGCCTGCCAAGGAAATCTAGCTAGAGTAAATAGGGATTCATTCAAGTAACAATGTATTAAACATTGTTTCTAATTAAACTCTTTCATTTAACATTTGTAGAATGAAAAATGTCATGGTAAGTATAAATGAATAAGAAAAATAATAATTATTACTCTCTTTTATGATCCTGGGTGCTAAATTAAAGAAAACTAGAAATAAAAGCTCAAAAACACATTTTGTCATTTAGTCTAAAATTAGTCCATCTGGCCAACAAGGGAAGAAGTTTTTGATGTTATTTATTATAGTTATTATTTTGGTTTGCTAAAGCTGCCAGAATGCAATATACCAGAAATGGACTGGCTTTTTAAAATGGAGATTTATTAACTTACAAGTTACAATTCTAAGGCCATGAAGATGCCCAAATAAAGGCATCAACAGGAAGATTCTTTCTCTAAAAAAGGCTGCTGCCATTTGGGACATCTCTGTCACATGGGAAAGCACCTGGATGAAATCTGCTGGTCCTTCTCTTTCGGGCTTTTTTGCTCTCAGCTTCTGGCTTCAGTGTCTCTTTCAGCTTCTGTGGGCTCCTCTGAGCTCTCTCAGCTTTTATCTTTTTATAAAGGATTAAGACCCACCTTGAGTGGGGAGGGTCACATCTCAATTGAAATAACCTAATCGAAAGGTCCCATTTACTTAAGCCATGGGGGAGGGTAGAATATGAAAAGGCAGCAAGGAAGATTTTCCAAAATGGAGTAATAGGGAGGGAACCACAAAATCTTCCCTAAAAGCAACCAAATAGCCAAGCAGAAAATACCCAAATTAATTGTTTGGGGACCCGGGGAACAGAGGAGGACATTTCAAGGCCCAGGTCAGTGAGGGATAAAGAGTCTGAGAAAATGTGCAGAGAGACTGTGTTTCCAATCCTGGGTCCAAAAGCCCTTCCCCAGCCCTTGAGGTGAACCAGCAGCAGGTGGCCTGATTCTTGCCTGGGGGGTGGCTGTAGACTGGAGCAGCTGGAGAAATCCTTGTTGCAAGTGAAGTGGGGAAATGCAGCATCACACTGAACTAGATTCTAGGTGACAAAGTGAGGGCACAGAAACCATGCAGTTTTAGTCCCGCCCAGTCAGACACTGCCAGAGGCTCCAGGAGATAAACAGCTTTTGAGGACTATGAAGTCACCAAACAGTGTCAGCTGCTGGGCAGGTTGGAAAGTGCAGGGGGAATTTCAGGGCTCTTTAGTGCCTCTGCAAACCCTATCCCAGGACCATTGGAGCTCGACTATACCCCCTGCATGGGTACTTGGCCCTGTTTGGACTGAGAAATATGGAAGAACCAACTGTCAAAGCAGTGCCTGGAAACAAACCCAGATCTTGTTGGCTGGCAAAAAGCAGAACATTTCTGGGTCAGCTCTTAGCTGGGGAAATTGAATCTTTCAGTCTCACAGCCCAGGGCTTTTCCAAAGGGGAGCCAGGGAATCACCAGATACATTGTACCCACCGGCGGTGTCTCAGCCAAGCTGTGCTGGGCTCACCCCCATCCCTGGAGTTGCGGCTTCCATACTGAAAACTACAGACTTTGCTGGTGACAATTGGGTCCCATCCCACCCGGTTGAGTCTCAGCCTACAGGGCTGCCACAGTCAGGCTGAGGTGGGGTTGTTGGAAACAGGTGGCCAAAGACTGTCATCTGCTGGGAAGACAGAGAAAGTGCAGTCTGAGAAAGATAAACTGCTTTTCTGTCATCCCTAACACACTTGCAAAATGGGTTACATTTTCTGTGTTAGCCCTAACACACTTGCAAAATGGGTTACATTTTCTGTGTTAGGCCCCAGCCTCATTTTGGTTGGGAATTACTGACAAAGCAAGTGCCAAAGGAGACCTTCAATGCAAACTCAAACAACTATAAATTTTTAGATGAACGAGGGAAATCAACTTTTAAACAAACTTAGTAAGATAATCAAATGCCGAGGAATCAACAAAAAATCACAGAATACATGAAGATGTAAGAAGGTATGGCCAAACAAAATGACCAAATTAAAAAGCTGTAGGAGACACAGAATTTGGAACAACTAATCAAAAGTGTTCAAGCAAATTTCCTCAATGAATTCAGTGGGTTGGATAAAGACATCAAGGATATCAAGAAGAAAGTAATGGAACATAACGAAGAATTTGAAACAATAAATAGAAAAATGGAAAATAGCAGATCTTATGGAAATGAGAGATACTGCAGATCAAATAAAAAATATAACAGAGAAACACAAGAGCAGGTTTGAAAAGACAGAAGAAAGAATAAGTGAACTATAGGATAGGGCAACAGAATCAAATGCGCAATAGAAAAAGGCCTAGGAAGAATTTTTGAGGAGAAAATTGGGAAAAACTTTCCTACCCTTACAAAAGACATATTTGCAAATTGAAGAAGCCCAATGAACTCCAAATAGAATAAATCCAAATAGATGTATTTGAAGACACACTGTGTTAGTTAGAGTCAGTTGTCAACTTGGCCAGGTGAGCATACCTAGTTCTGTTGTTGCGGACATAAGCCAATGGTACGTGAACCTCATCTGTTGCTAATTACATCTGCAGTCGGCTAGGAGGCGTGTCTGCTGCAATAAGTGACGTTTGACTTAATTGGCTGGTGTTTAAATGAGAGATCGCAACGTAGCACAGCCTAAGCAGCTCGGCATACCTCATCTCAGCACTCGCAGCTCAGTCCAGGCCTTTGGAGATGGAGAAAGAAGTCACTCCAGGGAAAGCTTTTGGAACCCAGGGGCCTGGAGAGAAGACCAGCAGAAACCATCCTGTGCCTTTCACGTAAGAAAGAACCTCAGTGGAAAGTTCGCTGCCTTTCCTCTGAAGAACTAACAAAATAAATCCCCTTTTATTAAAAGCCAATCCATCTCTGGTGTGTTGCATTCTGGCAGCTAGCAAACTAGAACACACACTAATCAGACTGCCAAGTACTGCAGAGGAGAAGTCCTGAAAACAGCAAGAGAAATGTGAATCATTACATACAAGAAAAGCCACATAAAACTAAGTGCTAAATTCCTCATGGAGGTGAGAGAGCAGTAGTACAATATATTTAAGATTCTGAAAGAGAAAAATTGCCAGCCAATAGCTGTCTATCTAGCAAAATTGTCCTTCAAAAGGGAAGTATAGTTTAAGACTTTCACAGATAAACAAATGATGAAAGATCTTGTTAACAAGAAACCTGCCCTTCAAGAAATACTAAAGGGACTTCTGTCAGTTGAAACAAACAAACACACAAACAAACAAAGACAGGAAAGAGAGATCTGGAGGAGGGCACAGAACTGAAGAATATTAGTAAGCATAACTTAAAGGATAAAAAGAGAGAAAAAAAATAAATTTGACAGATAAAAACCAAAGGATAAGATGGTTGAATCAAGAACTGTCTTTACAGTAATTACTTTGAAATTTAACAGATTAAACTCTCCAATTGAAAGAGACAGATTGGCAGAATGGATTAAAAAAGATGATCCATCTATATGCTGTTTACAAGAGACTCATCTTAGACCCAAACATACAAATAAATTGAAAGTTAAAGGATGGAAAAATTTATCCTATGCAAATAGTAACCAAGAAAAAGCTTGGATAGTTATACTAATATCAGACAAAATAGACCTTAAATGCAAAGATGTCATAAGAGACAAGGCATGACACTATATATTAATAAAAGGGGCAATTCACCAAGAAGAAATAACAATCATAAATGTTTATGCACCAAATCAAGGAGCTCCAAAGTACCTGAGGCAAACACTGGCAAAACTGAAGTTTTCTACAATAATAGTGGGGGACTTCAATACACCACTGTCTTCTAAAGATAAAACAACCAGAGGATCAATAAAGAAATACAGAACCTAAAGAATATGATAGAAGAATTAGATCTAACAGAAATATATAGATTGTTGTATCCCCAAACAGCAGGGTATACATTCTTCTCAAGTACTCATGGAACATTCTCCAAGATAGATAATATACTGGAGAATAAAATCGGAATAATGTAAAAAGGGTCAAAATCATTCAGAGTACTTTCTCTGATCATAATGGAATGAAGCTGGAAATCAATAACCACTAAAGAAACAGAACTTTCACTAATATATGGAGGTTAATCAACATACTCTTAAACAATCAGCGGGTCAAAGAATAAATTGCAAGATAAATCATTAAATATCTGGAAAAACAAATGAAAATGAGATTATAACAAATCAAAATCTATGAGACGCACTGAAGGTGGTACCGAAAGGGAAATGTATAATTCTAAGCACCCCGATTAAAAGAAAGAAAGTGGTAAAATCTAAGACCTAGCAGAACAACTGAAGAAACTAGAGGAAGAGCAACAAACTAATCAGAAAGCAAATGGAATAAAAGAAATAAAGAAGATTAAAGTGGAAATAAATGAATTGGAGAATGAAAACAGCAACACAGAGAATCAATAAAACCAAAAGTTGATTTCTTGAGAAGATCAACGAGATTGATGGTTTGTTTGCCAAAGCTGCCAGCATGCAATATACCTGAAATTGATTGGCTTTTACAAAGGGGATTCATTAGGTTACAGATTTACAGTTCTAAGAACATGAAAATGTCCAAATAAGTCATCAAAAAGATAATACCTGGAATCTGAAGAAAAGCCTCTGGCATTGGAACACCTCTGTCAACTGGGAAGACATGTGGCTGGTGTCTGCTTGTCCTGGCTGCCTGTGCATTGCTTTCAGCTTCTGATTCCAAGATCCTTTCTCAGCTTCTCTGGGGCAAACTCTGGATTTCATCCCTTAGCTTAGAATCTCCTGGGGCATTTTCTGACTCCAAGCATCTGTGCTTTCTGCAAAATGTTTCCTTCTTAAAGGACTCCAGTAAAACGTTTAAGACCCACCTTGAATGGGTGAGGTCAGATTTCCATGGAGGCAACTTAATCAATAAGTCCCAGCCAGCAACTGGTCTGTCCCCACATGATTGGCTTAAAAGAACAATGTATTTCTGGGGTACATAACAGATTCAAACAAGCACATTCTACCCTCTGGACCTCCAAAAGATATTTTCATTCCATAGATAAAATACATTCTTTCCATGAAAATATCACAGAAGTCTTAAACAATTTCAGTTACAATACAAAGTCAAAAACAGTATAAAGACTCATCACAATCACTTACAGGCATGATTTGTCCTAAGCCAAAATTCTCACCTAGCTGTGAAACTGTGAAACCTAGAACAAGTTATCTGCTGCCAAAATATAAAATACAAAGGAGGGACATTCATAGGATAAATGTTCACATTTCCATAGGGAGAAATTGAAAGGAAAACAAGGATCATCAGACCCTAAGAGTTCCAAAAGCTTGCAGGGCAAGCTCCATTAGATTTCACAGTCTGAGAGTCATTTATGAAATGACATTTTATCCTCAGGATTTGAGAGAGTGGTGCTTTTACCCTTTAAAAGGCTTACCTACTCTCTCCAAACACTGGAATGAGGGTTGTAGTATTAGGGTGCATTGGGGAGACCACCCTGTTCTTGGCCTCACCCTCCTCCAGCATCTGGGTCACCTGAACTCTCTGCCATTGCTGGGCACATGCTTAACCCCTTCATAAGAGTGGGGTGAAGACCACGTCATACTCAACCCACAGCCAGCATCATCCTTAATGGTGAGAGGCTGAAAGCCTTTCCCTTAAGATCAGGAATGGGACAAGGGTGCTCATTATTGTCACTGTTTTTCAGAATTGTGCTAGAAGTTCTAGCTAGGGTAATTAGCCAAGCAAAAGAAAGAAAAGGCATCCAATTAGGAAAGAAGAAGTAAAACTCTTATTATTTGTAGATGACCTAATTCTATATTTGGAAAATCCTGAGTAATCTATGACGAATGTACTTGAGTTAATAAACAAAATCAGTACAGTGGCAGGATACAAGGTTAACACGCAAAAATCAATAGTGTTTCTATATACTACTAATGATATAATTGAGGAGGCAATTAGGAAAAAGTTCCATTCACAAAAGCAACTAAAAAAGTCAAATACATAGGAATAAACTTAACCAAAAGTGTAAAGGGCCTTTACACAGAAAACTACAACACATTGATAAAGAAAATCAAAGAAGACCTAAATAGGTGGAAAGACATTCCATGTTAATGGATAGGAAGGCTAAATGTCAGTGAGATGTCAATTCTGTGCAGACTGATCTACAGATTCATTGCAATACCAATCAAAATTCCAACAACCTTCTTTGCAGACTCGGAAAAGTTAATTATTAAATTTATTTGGATGGGAAAGAGGCCTTGAATAGCCAAAATTATCCCAAAAAAGAGGAACAGAGTGGGAGGACTTATACTTTCTGACTTTAAAGCTTTTTATAAAAAGCCACAGTGGTCAAAATAGCATGGTATTGTTACAAATTTAGACATATTTAACAATGGAATCAAATTGAGAGTTCAGAAATATACCCTCAAATCTATGGACATTTGATTTTTGCAAGACCTCCAAATCCACTAAACTGGGATAGTCTCTTTATAAATGTTGCTCAGAGAACAGGATATCCATACCCAAAGGAATAAAAGAGGACCCCTACATCACACCCTACACAAAAATTAACTGAAAATGATCAAAGACATATTACGTAA
>PVIY010032787.1:0-11509 GCA_004026745.1 Myrmecophaga tridactyla
TGGTCTTCTCTCCAGGCCCTTGGGTTCCAACAACTTTCCCCGGGGTGACTTCTTTCTCCATCTCCAAAGGCCTGGGCTGAGCTGCAAGTGCTGAGATGAGGAATGCCGAGCTGCTTAGGCTGTGCTACATTGCATTCTCTCATTTAAGCACCAGCCAATTAAGCCAAACGTCACTCATTGCAGCAGACACGCCTCCTAGACGACTGCAGATGAGGTTCACGTACCGTTGGCTTATGTCCGTAGCAACAAGACTAGGTATGCTCACCTGGCCAAGTTGACAACTGAATCTAACTAACACAGCCTCATATAATCTAATGCATCAAGAGAAAGGAGTATGGCCTGCACTTTGAAGTATTCTATTTCTAGGCCTTCTTCCACTTGCTTAGAAACTTTACTCCATCCAAATCTCCCCTCCAAAGCAGATGTCTTTGAGAAGAGGGATAGAGCACAAATTTATTTTTCTAGTGTTAATTCCCAGATGTGAACCACCTAGAATGATGAAGTACAGCTCTGTTAATAAGTTCCAGACAATCAAGGTCTGATCTCTCTTGACATATATTTTTATGCACTTTCAGCAAAAAAAAAGAAAAGAAAAAAAACTGCCTAAATTTAGGAATAGATGGCCATAATTCCATCCTTTCTACCACTCCCTCTCTCCTTGTGTGAAAAAAAGAACTTCAACCCCCAAATCATACATGATTTGTGAATGGGTTGTGACTAATCCTACTTTGTCTGAGGCTAGGAAAATGAAAATATACTGGGCTTTAGGTTTTTGTCCTAACTGGTATTTATTCTAATATTTGAATGGAGGTGATGATTAGAACAACAAATTATATGTAGCTCTACACTTGCTAGGTGATATGCAGAGGCATTTTTAGACAAAGTTGTAAAGAAGACTTGAAATGGGACTGAATATGGTCAGAACAGATGTCTCGAGTTGTATGACAGGGGAAGGAATGGCCAGTTTAGAAAAAATTCAGGCAGATTTCAAAGCCATTAAGGGTTTAAGAGGCTCTGAAGAGGGTAGTTTTGTTTTACTTTTTATTTTAGTGACATGTACACAACCTAACATTTCCTGTTTTAACCACTTTCGAATATACATTTAAGTGGTGTTAAATACATTGACAATGTTGTGCTATCATTACCAAAACTTTTCCATTACCTGAAACAGAAACTCTGTAATTAAGCATTAACTTCTATATCCCACCCTCACCCCTGCCCCTGGTAATCCATATTCTAATTTCTGACTCTATGAATTTACATATTCCAATGATTTCATACAGGTGAGATTATACAATATCTGTCCTTCTTTGTCTTATTTCACTCGACTTGATGTCATCAGGGTTCACCTATGCTGTAGCACATATCAGAACTTCATTTCTTTTTATAGTGGAATAATATTACACATACACACATATGCACACACACACACACTTTTGTCCATTATTCCATTGATGTACGCTTTGGTTACTTCCACCTTTTAGCTATCATGAATAATGCTGCTTTGGACATCAGTGTGCAAATTATCTGAGTCCCTGATTTCAGTCTTTGGGGCACAGACCTAGAAATGAGATTGCCAGATCAGATGGTAATTCTATACTTAACTTTCTGAGGAACTGCCAAACTTTTCACCACAAGTGCACCATTTTACATTCACACCAATAATGCAGGAAGATGCCAAAGGTGTCAGTTTCTCCATATCCTCCCAACATTTGTAATTTTTCAAATAACAGCTGCTTTTAGTGGTTGTGAAATAATATCTCATTGTGGTATTGATTTGCATTTTTCTAATAGCTAAGGATATTGAACATCTTTTCATGTGTTCATTGACCATTTGTATATTGGAGAGAGCAGTTTTAACCCAGAATTTGGAATGGCCATGGGACATAGCTTGGGAAATTGTTACTTTTACATGACTAGAAGAGCTAAATGTGAGAATTCTGGTATATGCTGGTGATGAACAAGGATGTTGTTCAGAAATGACTGTAAGAGCATGATTCTGCGTGTAAATCCAGACTAGGGTTAAGTAATAGGGCTGTGCTCCTAATTAATTGTCTTGGGGTTCAATTATATCACTAGATGGAAAAAGGAGTTGTTCCAACAAAGGCTGTATTTCAAATTTCCTTACTTTGGGTCTGGGAAATTTAGGTGACAAAACAATGTTATAGAATATCAGCGGAGAAGGAATATGGTATGAACATGTCATTAAATGTTAATTAAAATAGCACCACACAAAGTTAAATAATGCCAAATTAAAATAACACCACATGAGAGAATGGGACAGTGGGAGGGAGAGCCTTTAAAAAGGCTTTTCCTGGGCTTTTCCCTCAGAGTTGTGGCTGGTAGGGGCCTTAAGGTGACTGCTGATGCTAGAAAAAGCAGAGCAGCCAGCCAAAATAGAAGACCAGGCAGACAGATGTTCTGGCACGTGGTTCCAGTTGGTCTGCTGTGGAGGAAAAAGGAAATATAAAATTTTATGGCTTGGCTTTCTAATTTACGATCATTTTTTAGCCTCAGAAAAAAAGTAAAAAGTTACAAAATGCAGATACTAAAGGAAACAACCTCAAGTGTTGGTGATTAGTCACCAAGTGTTAAGATTAATGGGCAATACCTTTTCCAGTTTTGTTGAGGAAGGCTGGGTATGAAGAAAGCTGGTGATTCTTTATGGTTTGAATTTTAAGAAAGGATTAGAAAAAGATGATACCTTCTCATTATCTATAAATGTGTGTTAGTCTGATATTGAAGGCAATTCCATTAACTGGTCTTAACCTCTCCAACTTTATTTCCCTTTAGTACCCTATCATAAACAAATAATGAGTAATTTGTAGCCCATCTACTCCCCAAATTTCAAATACACCCATTCAGTCCAAAGGAGCCTCAAAATGACTCTATTGTAGGGAAAATGTTCCTGTTTTACTATGGCTTGATATATTTCTCTGGTTGACCCTTTACTGTCACTTTGTGAAAATGTAAGCTCAACAAGGGCAGGGAATGTACCTATCTTCTTCACTGTTTATGCATCTCCAGTGCTTAGCAAGTGCCCCACACACAACAGACACTCAATAAATATTTACTGAATGAGTGAATGAACAAAAGAATGCTCCAAAGCTCAAAAAGACTGTAGGATTGGGATGGACAGAGAGTAAGGAGGAGAGGAAGAGAGGAAGTACTCAGATAAAAAGCAAGAGCAAAAGTTGAGATAATCTTAAGGAAAATGTTTTCTGAGGCTTAAAGGGTGAACTAACTTTATGGGAATTTGTTTATAGAGAAAATGGTCACAGCAAAAGAAAGTGGCAAAATTGGAATGGTATTCAAGGAAAATCAACATAGCAGGAATCTGAAGGATGGATAAATTGGATGAGGCTGGAGGCAGGGAGCAGGAGGGGCTGGCCATGAGAAGGGATCTCAGGCAACTCACTGGAGGGTCACTGCAGAGGTAGAATCCATAGTTCTTGATAAAAGGCACAAGAGTCAAGGTGACTCCAAGGTGACTAGCCTGGGGAATTGCCACAAAGGTGGGTGACAGCAGGAGTGGCAATGACAGAAACAGGACAGTAGGAACCACACAGGTTACCAAACCACAGGAATAATTCACACAGTAAAGCTTGATGGAGTATCAGGAAAACACAAACATTTCAGTTTCCAGTAGTTCATCTGTGAGGATCCTTAATCCTGGGTCCTTAATTTATATTTTTCCTCCTGAATCTCTGTAGTCACTAGGGGCAGAATTAACCCCGGTCTCCATGGGTAGTTCTCTTTTAAATTGTTAGTAGTTGTCAGCCTTGACTATTCTAAGACACTTAGAAATTAGCCAGTGTGAACTATAAAGACCTCAGGAACAAGAGAAGTTTTCAAGTCTGCCAGGCCCTGCTAGATATATTTTACTGAGCTTTGCCTGCACCAGACTCCTGAGAATTGCCAGTGAGCCCACTTTGATAAATTCCATGATAAACTCCTGTTTCAGGGCTTCATACATGTTTCCTAGGCCTGGACTACTCCTCCCCCATTCTTTTCAGAACTAACTTTTGCTCTTCCTCCAGGTTTAGTTTAAATGCCATTTACTTAGCAATCCCACAAATGAAGTGCCCACTGTTATTCTCATTCACATCAACTTGTTCTTTTCCTTCATAAAAGTTATCATAATTTACAATTATATGTTTATTTATGCATATGCTATCTAACTCTCCCACAAGACCATAAGCTCCACGAAGGAAGGAGTACCATGTCTGTCTTACTCACAACTATATCTCTAGTATCTGGCAAAAAACCTCAGGTTTAATATATATTTGTTGAATGAATGAATGATTTATCCCTGGTATCATCTGGGGACCAATTCTTGCCATGTTCTTGAGTTCCTCTAGAAGAGAATTTGGGGGATTCTTTGTACTCAGGTAGATAGACTGTTTGTACTCAGGTAGATTGTTTGTACTCAGTTTCAAGTTTAAGAAAAGTTTTCTCATATAAAAACATATCAGTACTCTTAGAAGAAACAGTCCCCTATTAGGTCTGGCTTTTAGAAGCAGTATATGTTTGATAAACTAAATCACATATATTTTTTAAAGTTAAAATCTTAAGTGGACATATATTCTATGTTTTCATTTGGTAAAGTACACAGTTCACAGAAATACTAAATATTATATATAGTAATAACCTAAGAAAATTTTCCAGGAATTACTTCTTGCAAACAACAGTATTTAATAATACTGTTGTTTGCAAGAAGTAATCTATCTACCTGAGTACAAAGAATCCCCCAAATTCTCTTCTAGAGGAACTCAAGAGCATGGCAAGAATTGGTCCCCAGATGATACCAGGGATAAATCATTCATTCATTCAACAAGAAGTTGACACTGACCAGATACATATATTAATGATGTTAAAAAGAACAGTTTTTCCCTTTCCTTTGAGGTTCTTGTACTTAAAGAAATGAGACATGAAGAAGTCTGAAATGGGAGACAGATGGGGAAGGTCTTTGTTTTTTTTTTCCTTTTTTTGTCTCTCTTCTGCTTTTGCCTTTTGTTTTCATATTCCCTCTTGTGGATCTTTCCCCACTCCTTTTTCCCTCTGCTTTTGGCTATTTGCTCTCTCTTCCTTTTGTCTTAGTGCTATTAAACATGCACCCAGAATTCTAACATTTACTGAACTCAAACCACACTTTTCTTTTCTTTCCTGGCAATGAGATCCAAACAGTCCAGAAAGGAGCCATATTTTCTTAGATGTTGATAAAACTACTGCCCAGCCAACTCCTATGACCTGAGGATCCTTATCTAGAATAAAAGAGATACTTTAGGACTCAAACCCAGGGCTCATAGTAGACAATTCAATAAATCACAGCCACTATTATTCTCTGTAAAGAATAGCTGTCTCCTATTCTTACAGACATAGAAGTATCCTTTGGGGGTACAAATAACAATGAATAACAAGGATACAGCCTTTTCAAAACACTTTTTTCATTCATGACTTTATTTAATCCTTTTGACAAACCCGTCAGGAGGATATTATTGTTATCCCCATTTTACATATAAGTTAACTGAGGTTTAAAGAGATAAAATAACTTTCAAGGTTACTCACCTAGAAAGTGCCAGAGCTGAGACTCCAACTAGGCCTCAACTACATATTTTGTGGTTTTTATACAACATAAAAAATATAGTTTTTCATAAATCTCCATAATGAGGGCAGGAATAAAAACAGGAATAGTGACAAGTAAAGATAAAAGGATCCAAACTTAGGGAGCCTTATAAAGCCAAAATATAGTGAAGAATCCTTCATGGAGCTTCTTACTGCCTCATTTCATTTATTCTTTTCCCCCTTCTAAGCAAATGTGCATAAAGGTCTTATAAAACAGAATGTATCCAAGTGGGAATAATCATCAATTGTTCATAGGCCACTCTGATCTAGAAGTTCTTTATGTTTTAATCAAGTATCAGTCTGAGAGTAGCTAATTCAGGCCCTTATCATCTTTCGCCTGGACAATCCTAAAATCCTCCTAACAGGCCTTTATGCCTCTAGTCTTACCATCCACACTGTTGTAATGTTTCTAATGTGCAAATCTACTCACTTCCTTTTCTACTTAAAATCCTTCAATAGCTTCCCACTGAAGATAAGATAAAAAGGAAACTTCTTAATATGGCATAAAATTCTTTCATGAAAATCTCTTTTGTTGCTCAGATGTGGCCTCTCTTTCTAAGCCCAACTCTGCAAGGAAAAGCATTACCCTCCCCACTTTGTGGGATATGACATGCAGGGGCAAAAGTCTCCCTGGCAACATGGGTCATGACTCCATGGGACAAGCCTGGCCCTAGCACTGTGGGATGGACAATACCTTCCTGACCAAAAGGAGGAAATAGAAATGTAACAAAATCAGTTATCAGTGGCTAAGAGAGCTCAAATAGTCGAGAGGCTATTCTGGAGGCCACTCTTATGCTAGCTTCAGCTAGATACTGCTATTATCATGGTTTGCCAAGCCCCAATCAAAACCATTTCTGTCAACACTAAAGAATACCTAGGCCTCTATCTGAGATTCTACAAAAGTTTCACACACTAAGATTATTTTCCAGAAACCTACAACCTCCAGATGGATTCCTAGGCCAGATCATGTCCTGAAATCCAGAGGGGCCAGCCTCTCCAAGAACATCAACTAATCCATCCCCCCTATCCCATATTATCAACACCTCTTTCCAACATGAAAAAGTTAGAATGGGCATAGTCCAAATTCCTTAAAGATTGGGAGCAGGATCAAAGGAGAAGAAGGAGTTATAACAGAGAAGATAGGATTTAACAAATGAGTATGACTGCTGAGCCATTATATTGATATTTCTTTCAGTCTCCAGGGTCTTGGAACAGCTAGAAGGAAAAACCTAAAATTGTGGAACAGTAACCCATCCTAAACTCTGAAATCTGTTCTATAACTACTTGTAACAATGTATTTTGAAATTTATTGCTTTTTTGTATATATGTCATATTTCACAATAAAAAATGTTAAAAAAATTCCTTCATGACCTGATTTTTCTTCTCCATCATCATTTCTGGTAGCCACACCTTGTCTTTTACTACGTACACCAGCTTCTGGCTATTCCTAAAGGCTTCTTGTTTGTTTGTTTTTCCCTCTCATTTGAGTCTTAGCATGCAATTAAGTTATGATGCTTCCAACCTGGTATGGTTGGCAAGCCTGCCCAGAAATAAGACCACTATTGAGCATGTTGCTTGCCAGGACACTGCAGGTTTATATTGACGTGTAACAAGTTGATTTGGAACACTGAAATTTCATTCCATTCTGATTTTGATGTTTTATCTAGTCCCAGGAAGGATCCTTCAGTTATATAAAATTTTGTTTGATGAAAAGAAAGTTAGTGAGGAGGAGCAGGCTAGGGGAGAGGCCTAAGTGGAGAGGCTGAACAGTGAACTGCTGGGAAAGTCATAGATGCACCTAGTAACCAACTCCCAGCCTTAGCCTACCCCCACCTCCTTTCTATTGCATGCAGATGTTTCCTTTCTGCAGCTCTGGGAGATGTTGGGTCTCATGAAAAGACCTTACCATATCTTAAACCCAGAAACCCATCTCAAGTACCTACTGCTAACATGCCCACCCAATTCACTTTCCAATATCCAGATTTCCAATGTGCTATAGAATCCTTGAATTAAAGACTCCCAAATTTGGAAGAAGTCGTATAGGTTTGGCCAGAATGCTAAATGTTTCTTGTCACCATACCTTTGCTTGTAGTTCTTTTTTCTCTCTTTTTCTTCTAAAACTTAATTCCGTACATCCTGAGCCCTTAGGGTGTAAGATTTATCCCTCCTCCACTAATGTGTGAGGTCCTGGAAGGGAGAGACTATCTTAGTTATCTTTATATCCTCAGAATTCATCACACTGATACATTAACAGACAGATAATCAATGCACATCTGTTGAATGGATTGAGGATGGGTAGAAGGAAAGAGTGGTAAGAAAAATAAATAGTCCTTTATCTTACTGATCTCTTTGCTCAACAAATGAGGAGCCACTTGACCTCTCTCTGTCAAGGCCTCTGGCTGGCAGCTTCCTTGTCTAACCTTAAAGATAAGTAAGGGGTGACCCTGAGGAACTCAGAATGCTGAGAACATGATCCACAAACTTTAGTTGTCTCCACTATGTTCTTTTTTTTTTTTTTTTTTTCTGCTAGCCTCCAGTTTCTTCTTTATTAAGTTCTTCAGATTCCCAATTCTGTCTAAATTTGGGTGTTTTTGTCAGGCATAAATCTAATTCCTGAAGAAGGTAGAGATTCTCTTCTTCCCTTCCCCAACCCATTTCCCCTTATGCATTGTTGAAATTCTCTCCTACTGCAAAAGGGTTTCCTTTGTACGACCAGGTAACAATTGTATGTCAGATTCAAATCGACATAATCCCATTTTAGAAACCCAAGTAGAAGAAAAGATCCTGTTTCTTTTGGAAAAAAGGCTAAACTTCTTGGGCCAGATGTATACCTTATGGACAAATGACTGTTGCAAGGGGAGTGAAATACTATTATGGGCCAAAACTGAGACAAATTCCTCATGCTCTCCTCCTCCCACAATGCAAACATATATTTTGGCTAGTGGTGGTGGGGTGGTAGGGTCTATCTCTACAAATTTATCAGCTACAACACATTTAAAGTGAGTGGTCACAAAAACTTGTCCAGATGTTCCCAGCAGCTTTATTTATAATAGCCAGAAACCAGAAGCAATCCAAATGTTCATTGATAGCAAAGTGTGATATATAATGAAATGCCACTCGGAAGTAAAAGAGAATGAAATACTGTTATATAGAACAACATGAATGAACCTTGAAAACATGCTGAGTCTAACACTAGAGTCTATACTATAAGATTCCATTTAGTTGGAGCACTAGAAAAGATTAATCTAATTTATAGTGATAGAATATCCACCCATTATTGTCCATGAGGGAAACATTAACTTTTCTTTTAGTACTCAGATCCAGCATCATCTGTGTGGCCTTTCTGGAATTTTTTCAGCAGGAAGTATTTTTCAGTAGAAAGTATTTTTTTGGTAGAAAGTACTAACTCCTCCTTTTCTCGGCACCATTCCCTGCACATTCTATCATTTTTATTTGTTTGCACATCTGACTTCTCTACTAGACTGTGAACTCCTTGAGGGCAGGCATGAGAGAAGTTTATCCCAGTGAAATAAGTTTCAGGGTATTTGGAAAATAGAGATTGAGCTAAAAGTTCTGAAATGCTTACAATGTGCCAGAAACTGCTAGACGTTTTCATCTCCTGGTTGGGACTATTTGGTTTTTGAATATGACATCAGAATTTTATAGGAAGTCCATAAACTGAGATAGTAAAATCCAGCAACATTTTACTTTTCCCAAACATCTCAAATATTATCTGAAGACTTTTTTTTTTAATTATGAAAAGCTTTCCCACTAAGTATTAAACCCATATGTATTTCAAGGGAAATTTAATATCCTCTTGGTTCATTCACACTCAATTCATCACAGTTGAACTGTTAAGAGTTATTTGATGTTGAAGAAGCCATTAGAACCCCCATATTGCTCATTTCTGAGAAAAAGAGGTTGTGGGCAAAATTAAGCAAAACCAAATGTTACAGAAATCCTCAAGGATTAAGCAGAATCCTAATAAGGAAAATTTTGCTTCCAAATTAGTCAGATTCCAAGTAAGTCTGTGTTGACTCTGGAGGGCCTTACATCTTTGTTAGATATTTTGTCTTAAGGTATTGTGAAGAGATGAGAAAAGGAATAGTTTGATGGGTACATAAATGTTTACCATTCTGTTTCCTGCAATACTTCAGCCTAGGTATTTTGAAAACTCCCTGCTACAAAACACCTAAAACTGCAGACTAAAACATCACAAACATTATTTTTAATATGCATTTACATCCTTAAGAAAGTAAGAGAGACCTTCAGGGATTAAAAGAGGGAGCTAAAACTAGAGGGTAAACATGAACTCTGACACAACAGCTAGGGGAGTAGAGAAGGTGGCTTGTCTCAGTTATCAATGATCTGGAGTTTTGAGAGCCACACAGGGACAGAATATGAAGTGGGGAATTAGACCTCAGATTCCTACGAAAAACTGGAACCTTTGATAAAAGAATGAACTAGAGTCTTTCCAGCATCACAGAGAAATGACAAGGAAGTTAGTCTGTTTTAACCTTGCTCTGCATGGAAACAAAGTCTCCTTCGAGAATCTGTAACCATAAGCCCACTGTTATATGGGTTTGTGGGCTATATTTACACTAACCAAATGTTCTTAGAACTTTCAAGCCAAAAAATTAAAGTAAAACAAAAAAAAAACTGGCCTTACATTGAGGCATTTGATAAAAGCAAATACGAAACCTCTCTGGAGGCATGCAACGCCAACCATTATCAAACAAAATCCGTACCGATAAAGCCTGTCCACAGATGAGCTCACAGTTAAAAATTACAAAATACACAAGGAAATATTCCACAATAAGCAAGAGTCAGCCCATGAGCTCATCCACAGACATCATTAAGAAAGTGAAAAGACTGGGAGAAAGTATTTATAACACGTATATCTGACAGAGGACTTGTATCCAGAATATATAAAAACTCCTACTAATCTATTAAAAAAAAAAAAGAAACCAATGTAAAAATTGGGAGCTGTGCAAAAGCTTGAACAATTTGTTACAAAAGATATCCAAATGGCCAATAAACATATACAAAGGTGTTCAACATCAATACTCATCTAGAAAATGCACATTAAAACCAAAATGAAGGGGGCAGGACAAGATGGTAGTGTAGTAAGGAGCTGAATTTAATTGATCCTCTAGGGTAGCTAGTAGATAGCTAGGAACTGTCAGGAACAAAGGTTTCAGGGACCTTTGTGACCAGACACACATCCCACACCAGTCTGGAATGGTGCAGCGGCTGAGATCCCGCAAAGATATGTAAGTTTCCCAAGCTGCAGAGGCTGGTGCCCCACCCCTATGGGCATGGCAGGTTAGTTCCCCAAGAGAATGAGAAGCCCTGCTCTATGAGTCTTCATGAATAGCTGCCCTGATAGGTGCAGAGAGTAGCTGCCACATCAGGTGCTGAGAATAGTCACCCAGCTGGGTACAGAGAATAAAAACCTGCTGGGTGCCAAAAATAGCCACCCAGCCCTGTGCCATCTTGCTCAGCTGGCTGGGTCCTGGAACGACAGGGCTGAGGGGCAGAGGTGGCTCAAGAGCACCATCTGTTGGTAAGAGTTAAGCAGAATTGTATCCCCTCCATGAGAACTGGGCCTTGGTTTGATGAGTAATTATTGACAAACCAAGTGTAAAAGGAGACTTTAAAGGCAAACCCAAAAGAAGAAAAGGCAAAAATACAGGAATTAACTGTCCACTTGGAAGAACTGTAGAAAGAACAGCAAACTAACCCCAAAGCAAGCAAAAGGAAAGAAATAACAAAGATTAGAGCAGAAATAAGTGAAATTGAGAACATGAAAACAATTGAGAAAATCAATAAAACCAGAAGTTGGTTCTGTGAGAAAATCAATAAGATTGATGGGCCCTTAGCA
>PVIY010032787.1:11609-28770 GCA_004026745.1 Myrmecophaga tridactyla
AAACCAATCACAAGTAAAGAAATTGAATCAGTCATTAAAAAGCTTCCCAAAAAGAAAAGTCCAGGACCAGACGGCTTCACATGTGAATTCTACCAAACATTCCAGAAAGAATTAGTACCAATCCTGCTCAAACTCTTCAAAAAAATTGAAATGGAGGGAAAGCTACCTAATTCATTCTATGAAGCCAACATCACCCTCACACCAAAACCAGGCAAAGATATTACAAAAAAGAAAACTACAGACCAATCTCTCTAAAGAATATAGATGCAAAAATCCTCAACAAAATTCTAGCAAATCAAATTCAGCAACACATAAAAAGAATTATACATCATGACCAAGTAGGACGACATATCAGATAAAGGTCTAGTATCTAGAATTTATAAAGAGATTGTTCAACTCAACAACAAAAAGACAGCCAATCCAATTACAAAATGGGAAAAAGACCTGAACAGACACTTCTCAGAAGAGGAAATACAAATGGCCAAAAGGCACATGAAGAGATGCTCAATATCCCTGGCCATTAGAGAAATGCAAATCAAAACCACAATGAGATATCATCTCACACCCACCGGAATGGCCATTATCAACAAAACAGAAAATGACAAGTGCTGGAGAGGATGTGGAGAAAGAGGCACACTTATTCACTGTTGGTGGGAATGTCAAATGGTGCAACCACTGTGGAAGGCAGTTTGGCGATACCTCAAAAAGCTGAATATAGAATTGCCATATGACCCAGCAATACCATTGCTAGGTATCTACTCAGAGGACATAAGGGCAAAGACACAAATGGACATTTGCACACCAATGTTTATAGCAGCATTATTTACAATTGCAAGGAGATGGAAACAGCCAAAATGTCCATCAACAGACGAGTGGCTAAACAAACTGGTATATACATACGATGGAATATTATGCAGCTTTAAGACAGAATAAACTTATGAAGTATGTAACAACAACAACAAAAAGGCAAACCCAAGCAAATACAAAACTTTAAATGAGTCAAGGGAACCAACTAGCAAAATAACCTCATCAAGACAAATGTCCTGAATGCAACAGAAAATCACAAAGCACATGAAGATTCAGGCAGATATGACCCAGCCAAATGACAAATTAAAACATCAAGTCAGATACAGAATTTGGAACAACTAATCAAGGACATTCAAAATGACCTAAAGAATATCAAGAAGACACTGGAGTTCCAGGAAGATGGTAGAATAGGGTAGGTTGAGTTCACCCCTGCTAGAGAAGTGATGGGAAGGGGACTGGAACAGTGATTCCAGGGTGTAAGTGCCCTGGGAGGGTCTTCCACACCACATAGGGAGACCCTGGTTGAAAAAGCTGAAGAATTGAGGTGCAGAGAACCAGAGGCCGTCCAGCTAGGGCTAATGTGCCCCTTTCCAAACACAGGAGTGCACAGACAGGGAGACAGGGACAAGAAAGTGAGCTGAGCCACATTCCTTGATCATGTTACTCTCATGTGTGCCACCGTCCCACAACTCCCCGCACACCCCATGCACCTGAACTCCCTCACCATCCCCCACCACGCTCTAAGTGCCCCTGCCTACCCAACCCATGCATGTACGCCTGCCTCACCTCTCCCATGCAAACGCAGTCTCACTCCACCCTTGCTGAGACCCACACACCCACACCCAGACCCTTGACCCCCGACCCTCCCTGACCCTGAAGGCAGTCACCTGCACATCTGGGCTATAGGCATTCACCTTCATACCTGTGCCACCCCCACCCCCAACCTATACAATTGTGCAATGCCGCCTTACCCATCCTGAGCTCTGCACATGTGTGCATCAGCATCCGGCCATGCCAGATCCACACACGTGCACATCTCCACTATGCCCCCCAGCTCTGGGCAAGCGCTGACTTGCACATCTGGGCCACACCTGCCCCCAGCCCACAAAGAAACAACCCCAGGCCACTGCCCCTGAGCAGTGTGCATGTGTACACCAGGGGCCCACTCCCAGACCCACGCATGCGCACAGCCACATCCTCCCGGCTGGGTGCCCACCCATCTGTACACTGATCTCTCTCTTTTTTTTTACCCTTGATGTCTTCTGTTTATTAAAAGACTAGTATGATAGTTAATAAAAAGAAAAATATGAAAATGGTTTTATAATTTCTAGCAGTACATAGCTCACCTGAAAGAGAAATGTGGAGGTAGAGGTGGTGCGGGGTGTCCCATACTTTGTTACCTTGTTTTTCTGTGCACTGACCTCTGATCCTGGCACCCCAACCCCCTGCCCCACATATGTGCACACCCTTGCCCCAGCTCCTGGCAACAAGCACCCTGCTCCCACACCTGACAGGTGCTTACGTGATCTGTGCTCGTGCTGCACACATGTGCACCCATGCCCCAACCCACTCACACCTACACACCAGAGCCAGGTCCCTACCCACCCAACATCACCCTGCCTCGACCCATCTCCTGCAACCCCCATGATCTGTGCCCCGCCCCTACACACTCACGCATCCACATCTCAGTCCCTGTGGACTCCTCCCCTTGAGCAAGGACACGCCCATTCCCTGCCTTCCCTGTGCCCTGACCTCTGTGCTCCATACCCCCAGACCCCCACAACTCCCATACTCCATGTGCCTACCCATATCCTACCTGCACACCAGCCCCCGTCCATCTGCACAGAACCCGCCATTCACCTCCAGCTGCAACCTACCTCTGTGTCCCACACACACATCCTGCTCCTCTGCTCCAAGGCCTGCCTGAGCTGCACCCTGCCCCAACAGCATCTGCACCGCACTTCCACAGCCCTGCGCCTTGCACCCCATGCTCACAGGCAACAGCGTAGCATCCCTGACCGGTGCATATATCTGTGCTGCAACCCATCACCACACAGTTGTGCCCCACCCCATTATCCACATCCTATACCACATCGATCCTGCAAATACAAAGCTTTGAACTGCTGAAGGAAATCAACTCCACAGTTAGCCCTATCAAGATATTTACATGCCTCAAAGGCAACAGAAGATCACTAAGCATATCAAGATGCAGACAGATACAGTCCAACCTAATGACCATATTAAAGCATCAAAGGAGACACAGATTTTGGAACGACTAGTCAAAGATGTTCATATAACTCTACTAAATAAAATCAATGGGATGACTAATGACATAAAGGAGATCAAGAAACATTAGAAGAGCATAAAAAGGAATTTGAAAGAATAAATAGAAAAACAGCAGATATCATACAGATTAAAGATGCTGTAGACCAAATCAAAAATATACTAGAGACACACAACAGCAGTTTTGAAGAGGTAGATGAAAAAATAAGCAAACTAGAGGACAGGACAACTGATTTCAAGCACTCAAAACAGCAAATGGCAAAACAGATGGAAAATTTTGAATTGGATCTCAGAAATAATGAACAAAATGAAGTGCACAATATAAGAATCATTGGTGTCCCAGAAGGGCTAGGAAGAGTAGTTGAGGATATAATAGGGGAAAACTTCCCTTATAAAGGACATAAATATTCATATCAAAGAAACCTAATGAACTCCAAATAGAATAAATACAAATAGGCTTTCCCCAAGACACATATTAATCAGTCTGTCAAATGTTGAAGAGAACCGGATATTCCTGAAAGAAGCATGAGAAAAATAATCTACTACACACAAGGGAAATCACCTAAGTCTGAGTTCAGACTACTTAATGGGCACCGTGGAAGCAAGAAGGCAGTGGTATGATATATTTAAGATCCTGAGAAAGAAAGACTTCTAGCCAAGAATTCTGTACCCAGCCAAATTGTCCTTCAAAACAGAGGGAGAGAGCAGTGCAACAGTGGCTCAATAGCCAGAGTTCTCACCTGCCATGCCAGAGACCTGGGTTTGATTTCTGGAGATTACCCATGAAAACAAAAACAAAAAACAGAAGGAGAGATTAGAATTTTCACAGACAAATAAATCCTGAAAGAATCTGTCAACAAGAGACTGGCCCTACAAGAAATAGTAAAGGGAGTTCTGCCAGTTGAAAAAAAAAAAAGACAGGAAAAGGAGGTCTGGAGGAGGGCACAGAATTGAAGAGTACCAGTAAGGGTGATTTAAAAGATAAAAAGAGAAAGAAGGAAAAGAATATATAGGAGTAGCTATACTAATATCAGACAAAATGGACTTTAAATGTAAAGATATCATAAGAGACAAAGAAGGAAACTATATATTAATAAAAGAGACAATTCACTAAGAAGAAATAACAACCTTAAATGTTTATGCTCCCAATCAAGGAGCCCCAAAGTACATGAGACAGACATTGGCAAAACTGAAGGGAGCAATAGATGTTTCAGCAATAATAGTAGGAGACTTCAATATACCACTCTCCTTTATAGACAGAACAACCAGACAGAGGATCAACAAGGAAATAGAGAAGTTAAACAACTTGATAAATGAGTTAGACCTAACAGACATATATAGGTCATTATACCCCAAAACACCAAGATATACATTCTTCTCTAGTGCTCATGGAACATTCTCCAGGATAGATCATATGCTGGAACACAAAAGAGGTCTTTATAAATTTAAAAACATTGAATTTATTCAAAGCACTTTCTCTGATCACAATGGAATGAAGCTAGATATCCCAATAACCACCAAAGAATGAGAACATTCACAAATATATGGAGATTAAATAACACACTCTTAAACAACCAGTGGGTTAAATAAGAAATTGCTAGAAAAAGTCCCCTTTGGGGAATGGTGAGAAAGGGGAAAATTCAACTTCCCCAAGTTGAATTCTTGATATTCTCACAAGCAGTGTGGACAATCAAAGCTATACGCTGAGCCCCCAATCTTGGGGGTTGTTCATATAAAACTTAACCCCACAAAGGACAGGTCAAGCCTACTTAAAATTAGACCTAAGAGTCACCCCCAAGAGAACCTCTTTTGTTGCTCAGATGTGGCTCCCCCTCTCCAGCCAACACAACAAGCAGACTCACCACCCTCCCCCTGTCTACATGGGACATGACTCCCAGGGGTGTGGACCTTCCTGGCAACATGGGACAGAAATCCTGGAATGAGCTGAAACTCAGCATCAAGGGATTGAGAAAAATCCTAGAATGAGCTGAGACACAGCATCAGGGGATTGAGAAAACCTTCTCGACCAAAGAGGGGAAGAGTGAAATGAGACAAAATAAGTGTCAATGGCTGAGAGATTCCAAACAGAGTCGAGAGGTTATCCTGGAGGTTATTCTTACACATTAAATAGATCTCACCTTGTTAATCAAGATGTAGTGGAGAGGCTGGAGGGAATTGCCTGAAAATGTAGAGCTGTGTTCCAGTAGCCATGTTTCTTGAAGATGATTGTATAATGATATAGCTTTCAAAATGAGACTGTGTGATTGTGAAAACCTTGTGTCTGATGCTCCTTTTATCTACCTTATCAACAGATGAGTAAAACATATGGAATAAAGATGAATAATAGGGGGAACAAATGTTAAAATAAGTTTAGAATGAAATGCTGGTGATTGATGAGGGGTAGGGGTGGGGAGTATGGTATGTATGAATTTTTTTCTGTTTTCTTTTTATTTCTTTTTCTGAATAGATGCAAATGTTCTAAGAAATGATCATGATGATGAATATGCAACTATGTGATGCTACTGTGAATTACTGATTAAATATGTAGAATGGAATGATAAAAAATTACGAATGTTTGCATTTGTTTGGTGTTTTTTGGTATTTAAAAAATTTAAAAATTAATTAAAAATCGAAAACAAAAGAAACAAAAAAAAAGAAATTGCTAGAGAAATCAGTAGCCATCTGGAGATGAATGAAAATGAGAATACAATATATCAGAAATTATGGGATGTGACAAAGGCTGTGCTGAGGGGGAAATTTATTGACCTAAATGCCTATATTAAAAAACAAGAAAGAGCAAAAATTGAGGACTTAACTGCTCACCTGGAGGAATCTAGAAAGAACAGCAAATTAACCCCAAAGCAAATAGAAGAAGAGAATGACAAAGATTAAGGAATGGGAGAATAAAAGAACAACAAAACCAAAAGTTGGTTCTTTGAGAAAGTCAATTAAATTGATGAGCCACTAGCAAGGCTGACAAAGAAAAAAAGACAGAGTATACAAATAAACAAAATCAGAAATGAGAAGGGGGTCATTACCACAGACCTTGAAGAAGTAAAAGGAATCATAAGAGGATACTATGAACAATGATATGCCAACAAACCAGACAACTTACATGAAATGGACAAATTCTTGGAAACACACAAACAAGATATACTGACTCAGAAACAAATAGAAGATCTCAACAAACCAATCACAAATAAAGAGATCCAATCAATCATCAAAAATCTTTGTACAAAGAAAAGCCCACGGCCAGATGGTTTCACAGGGGAACTTTATCAAACATTCCAAAAAGAACTAACATCAATCCCACTCAAACTTTTCAAAAAAACTGAGGAAAAAGGAACACAACCTAACTCACTTCATGAAGCTAACATCACTTTAATACCAAAACCAGGTAAAGATGCTATAAGAAAGGAAAACTACAGGCCAATCTCCCTGATGAACATAGATGCAAAAATTATCAACAAAATATTAGCAGATTGAATCCAAAGACACATTAAAAGAGTTATACATCATGACCGAATGGGGTTTATACCAATGCCAGGATGGTTCAACACAAGAAAATCAATTAATGTAATACAGCACATTAACAAATAGCAAAGGGGAAAAAAAATCACATGATCAACCTGATTGATGCTGAAAAAGCATTCGACGAAATTCAACATCCTTTTCTGATAAAAACACTCTGAAAGATAGGAATCAAAGGTAACTTCCTCAATATGATAAAGGACATATATGAAAAACCAATAGCCAGCATTGTACTCAATGGAGAATGACTGAAAGCTTTCCCCCTAAGATCGGGAATGAGACAAGGATGCCCTCTGTCACCACTATTATTCGACTTTGTACCAGAAGCTCTAGCTAGAGCAATCAGGCAGGAAAAGGAAATAAAAGGCATCCACATTGAAAAGGAAGAAGTAAAACTTTCATTATTTGCAGATGACATCATTTTATACTTAGAAAATCCTGAGAAATCTACAACAAAGTTACTTGAGCTAATAAACAAATTCAGCAAGGTGGTGGGATAAGAAACTAATTTGCAAAAATCAGTAATGTTTCTATACACAAGCAATGACCTAACCGACGAATCGGTGAGGAAGATTCTATTCAAAGTAGCAACTAAAAGAATCAAGTACCATCGCTTCTTGGCCTTTTAGCTAAGATCAAGTGTAGTATCTGTTCTTATCAGTTTAATATCTGATACGTCCTCTGTCCAAGGACAGTATATTAAACGGATTTTTGGAATTGGGAGATGGAACGGGGGCTTGCTCCGTCCACTCCATGCATCGACCTGGTGTTACAGTACTTCCAGGAACGGTGCACCCCGCCCCTCTCGGGGGAACAATAAATGTATAAAGTCAAAAAAAAAAAAAAAGAATCAAGTACCTAGGAATGAACTTAACTAGGGTTGTAAGGGACTTGTACACAGAAAACTACATAACATTGCTAAAAGAAATCAAAGATCTACATAGATGGAAAGACATTTCCTGCTCATGGATAGGAAGGTTAAATATAGTTAAGATTCAACCCAAATTGAGGTACAGAGTCAATGCAGTACCAATTAAATTTCCAACAACCTACTTTGAAGACTTGGAAAAGTTAGTTACTAAATTCATCTGGAAGGGAAAGATGCCCTGAATAGCTACAAGCATTATAAAAAAGTGGAAGGATTGATGCTTCCTGACTTTAAAACTTATTATAAAGCCACAGTGGTCAAAACAGCATGGTTCTGGTGCAAAGATAGAAGTATTTATCAATGGAATCAAATTGAGAATGCAGAAATAAACCACCAAATCTAAGGTCAACTGATTTTTGACAAGGCCCCCAAACCACTGAACTGGGACAAAATAGTCTTTTCAACAAATGGTATGGGAGAACTAGATATCAATAGTCAAAATAATGAAAGAAGACCCTTACCCAAAACCCTATACAAAAATTAACTCAAAATGGATCAAACACCTAAATATAAAAACTAGTGCCATAAAGTTTCTAGAAGAAAATGTAGGGAAACATCTGCAACACCTAGTAGTAGGAGGTAGCTTCCTAAACTTTACACCACAGCACAAGTCTAAATCAAATGCTTCTGCACCTCAAAAGACTTTGTCAAAAAGGTGAAGAGACAACCAACTTAATGGGAGAAAATATTTGGAAATCACACATCAGACAAAGGTTTAATAAATTGTACACATAAAGAAATCATGCAACTCAACAACAAAAGAACAAAGAACCCAATTATAAAATGGGCTAAAATATGAATAAGCATTTTTCTGAAGAGTAAATACAGATGGCTCAAAAGCAAATGAAGAGATGCTCACTTTCATTAGCTATTAGGGAAATTCAGATCAAGGCTACAAGATACCACTGTATCCTGTAAGAATGGCTGCTATTAAACAAACAGGCAACTACAATTGTTGGAGATGATGTGGAGAAATTGGCATACTTATGCATTGCTGGTGGGAATGTATACTGGTCCAGCTGCTATGGAAGACAGTTTGGCAGTTTCTTAGGAAACTAAATACCAAGTTGCCCTATGACCCAGTAATAGCACTACTCAGTATATACCCAGAAAAGCTGAAAGCAGTGACACAAACAGACACTTGTACACCAATGTTCATAGCAACATTATTCACAATGGCCAAAAGATGGAAACAATCCAAGTGCCCATCAATAGATGAGTGGGTTAACAAAATGTGGTATATACATATGATGGAATATTATGCAGAAGTAAGATGAAATGACATCCTGAAGCACATGACAAGATGGATGAGCCTTGAGGACATAATGCTGAGTGAAATAAGACAGACACAAAAGGATAGATACTGTGTGACTCCACTTTTATGACCATGGTAAAGGTAAAATTCTAGGCTTATAATACAGAATATAGGGGCCTTACAGATACATAGAAGCTAGAGATGGGTGAAAGATTAGCTAATGAGGTTGAACTCAAATGTAAGGGAATAGATAGAAGTGAAGGCAGTTCGCTAATGCATCTATAAGTAATATTACCATATTGGAGGTGAACATGATTGAAAGGGGCTGTCAGTCTATATGTCCCACTGATTTACACTACAGTGTAACCACAAGAAAACATCAGCAGTACCACAGGAACACCAGGGGTAAATAATGGGAGGAGGGACAAGAGTTAGGAGGATGTTTAGATTTCCTATTTAGTGAAAGTGTGTTTATTGGTTATCTTTCTCTTGGGAACAATGAAATTATCTAAAATTGAGCGTGTTGATAGACTGTGGACTTTGGTATTATACATGATGCCTTATGAATGCAGGTGGCTGAAGTATGCACTGACTGAGAAGTATATGGGTGAACAATGGTGTATATTTATGAATGAAGGTTGTGCTGCTACAAAAAGGAACAAAGTCATGAGGCATCCAATGATATGAATGAACATGTGGGATATTTGGTGAGGCAGATGAGTCAGGAACAAAAGAAGAACAATGGTATGGTCACCTTTAGAAAACGCTTCTAAGAAAACAGCTTTTAGAACAGGCACATAAATCTGGAGTGGTGATTATTATTTCTGGATTTCAAAAAGCTAATATATATATATATATATATAAAACCTGATATTTAGAGATAAGAATGAAGCTGATCAGGTTGGGGTTAAAGTAATTCAGAACACGGGAGTAAGGAAGACAGTGTCTTATTTTAGAACTACACATACCATTTGAGACCAAAGGAAGAAAGTTTTATTAGGTCTGAAACTGAAATTTTCTGTAGTGCATAATCTAACTCAACTTATCTGTATAGCTCATTTGAACAATTGAAACACAGGGAGCACAGAATAAGAAATAGGTCCTTTAATCCTGTATAGATTTTTGTAATGCCTGGATACATCCTAGAGTATATTAAGCAGATAATCAAAAAGTATTGGCAAAGTCCCTTGAGGAATGGGAGAAAGAATATGGAACTATTAAACCTTACCATCAGGGAATCCCCTGATTCTGTCAAATTTTAGGGACACCCAAATCAATAGGCCATGCCCTCGATCCTGAGGCTTATTCTTGTGAAGCTTATGCAGGTAGTGGAGAAGCTTAGACTACCTATAGTCATACCTAAGAGTCACTTCTGGAGGACCTCTATTTTTGCTCAGATGTGGCCTCACTCTCTCTCTAAGCCCAACTCTGCAAGTGAAATCATTGCCCTCCCCCCTACGTGGGACATGACACCCAGGGGTGAAAGCCTCCCTGGTGACATGGGAGGTGATTCCCAGGGATGAATCTGGCCCTGGTACCATAGGATCAACAATTCTATTCTGACCAAAAGGGGGGAAAGAAGTGTAAACTAATAAAGTATCAGTGGCAGAGAGAGTTCAAGAAGAGTTGAGAGGCTACTCTGAGGTTGTTCTTACACAAGCTTCAGATAGACATTGCTACCTATCATAATCTGCCAAACCCCAAACAGGACCATTCCAGCCAATCCTAAAGAAGACCTAGAGCAATATATAAGATTCCACAAGTGTTCCATGCACAAGAGTAAATTTCCAGAAACCTACAACCTCCAGAGGGGTCCCTAATCCAGATAAGTCTTGAAACCTAGAGGGTCCAGCCTCTCCAGAACATTGGATAGATCCATCTACCTACCCCATATTAGCGACAGATCCTTCCAATATGAAAAATCTAGAATGGCCATGCTCCAAATGCCCCTAAAGAGAGTGTATTAGCTAGGGTTCTCTAGAGAAAAAGAATCAGCAGGAAATATCTGTAGATATAAAATTTATTAAAAGTGCCCCATGTAACCATGGGAATGTAGAGTCCAAAATTTGTACGGCAGGCTGTGAAGCTGATGACTCCAATGAAGGGCCTGGAAGAACGCCACAAGAAAGTCTTGCTGGCTGAAGTAGGAAGAAAGGCTGTATCCTGAATCCTCCTTTCAGTGATTAGATTAAGCGTCACTCACTGCAGAAGACACGCCCCTTGGCTGATTACAAATGCAGTCAGCTATGGGTGCAGCTGACATGATCATGATTTAATTCTATGAAATGTCCTCATAGCAACAGACAAGCCAGCACTTACCCAACCAGAGAAACAGGTACCACCACCTGACCAAGTTGACACATGAACCTGACCATGACAGAGAGGGATGGAAAGATCATAGGTGATGGTGGAGTTATACAATGAAGATAGGATTTAACAAATGAATGGGAATGCTGAATCATTAAATTGATATCTCTTTTAGTCTCCAGTATCTTAGAGTAGCTAGAAGTAAAAACCTAAAATTGTGGAATTGTAACCCATGTCAAACTCTGAACTATGTTCTACAACCAATTGTCATGCAGTGCTTTGAAATTTATTGCTTTTTTGTATGTATGTTATTTTTCACAAAAAAAATAGAAGGAAAAGAAGCCGATTGTGATGATAAAAAAAATATTTTAGCCTCCTAGCCTCCTATATTCTGGAGCAGCTAGAAGGAAAAATATGAGAGGATCTTATGGTAGCCCATGACAAACTCTGGGATCTGTCCTGTAACTACTTGTTGAAGAGTGCTTTGAAAACTATTGCATCTTTATTTCTTTGCTTTGTATGTATGTTCTACTATACAATAAAAAAAAGTTAAAAAAAAAAAGGTTAGGCATCAAAGGAAACTTTCTCAATATCATAAAGGGCATATATGAAAAACCTATAGTTAGCGTCATCCTTTTTGGGGGGCAGGTTGGGGTGGGGGTGGGGCTCATTGTCTGGGAATCAAACCCGGGTCTCCCACATGCAAGGCACTGAACTACCTGTGCACACACCAGCATCATACTTAATCATGAGAAATTGAAAGCATTCCCATTGAGATCAGGAATGAGACAAGAATGCCCAATGTCACCACTATTATTCAACATTGTATTAGAAGTACTAGCTGGAGCAATTAGATGGGAGAAAGAAATAAAATGCACCCAAATAGGAAGAGAAGAAATAAAACTTTCATTATTTGCAGATGACATGATCCTATACTTAGAAAACCCTAAGAAATCTATAGTAAAACTACTTGAGCTAATAAACAAATTCAGCAAAGTGACAGGATACAAGATTAATATACAAAAATCACTAATGTTTCTATACACAAGCAATGACACAATAGGTGACAACTAAGGAAAAACTTCCACTCAAAATAGTGACCAGAAAAATCAAGTATCTAGGAATAAGCCTAACCAGCAATGTCAAGGGCTTAGACACAGAAAATTTTTTTAAATTGCTAAAAGAAATAAAAAGTGACCTAAATAGATGGAAAGACATTCCATGCTCATGGATAGGAAGGTTGAATGTTGTTAAGATGTCAATTCTACCCAAACTGATCTACAGAATCAATGCAATGCCAATAAAAATCCCAACAACTTACCTTGAAGACTTGGAAAAGCTGGTGATCAAATTGATATGAAAAAGAAGTGAGAACACTGGGAGCCATGGAGAAACTCTGAGAGAAACTCTGCTCAGCTTGCATGCATCATGGCCACCTCAGCCAAGTGGTGGGAAGCACAAAGGAAAGGCGCAGTATGTGCAGGTCAAGCTGGCTCAGTGCTGTGGCACTGCTACAGCTGGAGCCTGGGCTACAGGGCATCCTTATCACTGCAACAGTCTTATCGTAGAGTGCGAGTGCAAGTGCATAGAGGAGGCCTATAGCCTGCTCAACGAATATGGTGACAACATGTTTGGGCCAGAAAAAGTTTACAGAGAAGGATCAGCAGCCCTCTGGAAATGAGGAAGAAGATGATGATGTGGAGGCTACCTTGAAGAAAGAAGTTGGTGACATTAAGGCATCTACAGAGATGAGACTAAGAAGATTCTAGTCAGTGGACATTTCAGAAGTATATAAATCTCAAAATAACAGTCACATGAATAGAGAAGAAGTTATCAAAGAATTGGCAGGAATAGTTGGCAGCCTCAATTTGGAAAATAAAATGGATCTTACCAACCCACAGTACACAGTGGTAGTAGAAATCATCAAAGCTGTCTGTTGCCTGAGTGTTGTGAAAAAGTACATGTTGTTCAGAAAATACAATCTCCAGGAAGTGGTAAAGAATGCTAAGGAACTGTCACAGCTTAACCCAAAGCAGACAGTGCAAGTAGAAAATGGGAAAAAAGCTAAATTGGAATCTGGTGACAAATCAAATCAAAGTGATACAGCAGAAGGAAAAAAATAACCAGCAGGTGGTACCACAGAATAGTGAAGGGGTGAGGAAAACAGAACCAAAGTCTAACACACCATTGGTGCATGAGGGAGGAGCTAAGCCTGAACTTGCAAGCTAAATCTTAGAAGAATCCAGGTCATGAAAATGACCTCTCATAGAAGGAAAAAAAACAAAAAAAGCTGGTGTTGAAAGTGAGTTTCACGGCTGGGGTTCTATGTAAAATTATGGCTGAAAATAATTGTTTTTGAACTTTGTGTGCTGTGCTTATAAGTAGTGAGCCATGATTGAGAAGCACTATTAACAAGTTTGTTAGTGACCTTTCAGTCCTGGGGCAGCATATGGTAGGTACATATGCATTTGGTGGGTTTTGGAGGAAGCTGATGATTATTGGTGAACATTGTATTATACAGAGGGGAGGAGAATAATTGTTGGTCTTTCCCTTATGATTACTAGTCTTCCTCATGCACTGCCCATTGAATTTTGGGAGCAAGCAAGCATGGTATAATAGAAAATTAGAGGGAAATTTGCATTCTGAGGAAGGAAGTTTTACATGACACAACTCAGATGTCCCTACTATTTTGTTGTAAATCTTTAAAAAAATGTAGATGGTATAGGTTAGAAATGAATTGTTTTGTCAAGTTTTTGTGTGTGGGGGGGGGTTGGCGAATTTCCTTAGTTATGCCCATTTTTATATTTTATTAACCTTTGCTTATTCCAAACAACTCTAATGATCTAATGCTACACTATTTGAAGGCATGGCATGCAGTAGAAGAGGACCATTCTAGGCTCACATCTACAGGCATTTCTAATAAGGTTAAATGATGAAGAATTACAATGTTCTGAGTTAATTCAGTATACTAGTCCGTGAGGGCACACAAAGAAAGTCTGTCTTCATAATGAAAGCCACTTATACAGGGTATTTTTTCATGTGTGTACTCTAAGCTGTCCTATTTCATTATGCATCATCTGTGACATATTCATATATTTACAAATCTAACAATTGTAACTATAAATCACAGGCATTTGACAAGTAAATATGTTAAATATCTTAAATGGCTATTAGGATGTCAAAACAGAATAAAGTTTGGGAAAAAGTCACATTCATTGAAAAGGTTTAGGAAGCAATTATTTAGTAGCAGAACTTACCCTGGAAAAGAAAAAATTAAATAGTTGGTGAGAATCTAATAATGTCAACATTAAAATGCTAGGGCAAGATGCAGTACAAGACAGTGAAAACTTTATTCTCAATTCAGTAAGTTGACTTATTGATGATTAAGTCACATCATGCAGAAGAGGTTTAGTGTAATTAACTAAAAAGGAACAGCTCCTCTATCTAGGTTGATGAGTCAACAGATTTCACCAATATTTGTCCTGATGTAGCATTTATAAGATTTGTAAATGATGGTGACTTTCAAAAAAGCTCTCTGCTGTGCGTAGCTGCCTGAAACAAATGACAATATATAGTTAATGTAGTGTCTCCATATCTGGAAACCAAAGGTCTGTCATTTATAGTGTTGGTGCAGTGGTTGGCTCCATGACAAGTATTGCCTTGTGAAAAATAGAAAACCCTAATGATGACATTACAGCATACTGCTTTCTTCTCAGAGAGCTGCTGCTATCAAAAACTTGGAGATGAAGTTCTGAACATGCCACAAAAACTGTTACCTTATTAAAGACTTGCTCCTGCAAGAATATAAAAACAACTAAAGCTTGGACAAAGCACATAAATTTCCCACTACATACAAAAATCCAATGACTGATGAGAAGAAGAGTTTGAACAGGGTGATTGAGCTAAAAGTTGAATTACCAGAGTACTTAGAAGAAAATAGAAGGCCAATTTAAAAGTGACAGGATTCTTATATTCAAAAAGAATTTGGACAAATCACATTGCCAAAGGAGCTCTTGAAATGTTTCCATGGGCATCTGTTCTAGTTTGCTAGCTGCTGGAATGCAATATACCAGAAATGGAATGGCTTTTAAAAGGGAGAATTTAATGAGTTGCTAGTTTACAGTTCTAAGGCCGAGAAAATGTCCCAATTAAAACAAGTCTAAAGAAATGTCCAATCAAAGGCATCCAAGGAAAGATACCTTGGTTCAAGAAGGCCGATGAAGTTCAGGGTTTCTCTCTCAAATGAGAAGGCACGTGGCGAACACAGTCAGGGCTTCTCTCTTGGCTGGAAGGGCACAAGGCGAATACGGCGTCATCTGCAAGTTTTCTCTCCTGGCTTCTGGTTTCATGAAGCTCCCCAGGAGGTGTCTTCCTTCTTCATCTCCAAAGGTCACTGGCTGGTGGACTCTCTGCTTCGTGGTGCTGCAGCATTCTCTGCTCTCTCCGAAGTCTCTGTCTCCAAAATGTTTCCTCTTTTATAGGACTTCAGAAACGAATCAAAACCCACTTAAATGGGTGGAGACATGTCGTCACCTAATCCAGCTTAACAACCATTCTTAACTAAATCACCTCAACCAGGGAGATGATCCAATCACAGTTTCAAACATACAGTATTGAAAAGAGATTATTCTGCCTTTATGAAATGGGATTTATATTAAAACATGGCTTTTCTTAGGGGGCATACTTCCTTTCAAACCAGCACAGCATCCTAGTTTGAGAATGAAGAAGGATAGAAAAATTCTCAAGCTTTACTTAAAAAACACCTGGGACTGCAAAACCAATTAGATGGTACTTCCCCTTCTTTTTTGCAATACCTAGTGTATGACTGGTTGAGGAACCCTTACTTTAAATCTTTTACTCAGCCTGAGAATTTGTCTTTCAGGGAAGAGGAAGACCTCTGTGAGCTTTAGTCTGATAATTTTTGGATTTCTGTGAAACAGGAGTGTATCTACAACTTGGTGCTCATACTAACATGCCATGTGTCTTCCCTGAATTTGAAAGTTACTTTAAGAGTTCCTCCAATACAAAGACTAAAAAAGGCTGGAAGAGACAGATACCAAAGAGGGCTACAAAATAACTGTATAGATAGAAAATATTAAGGAACGGTGAAACCAGCTTTTGGAGATGGATTTATTCTTAAATTTTAAAATGTTAGGAAGTATTATAAATGACTTCCTACACAAGTGGCTATGTTTACTGGCTGTTTATTAAAAGACCAGTGATATGAGAATATACTTTTATCCTCTTAGCTAGTGGTCCTTCTTTGTAAGCCAGACTAGAAGGATTTGGATGGGTCAGGGGGTGGGTTGTGTGTGGAGAAAATAGGATCTTGCTATTGGCAGATGAGGGCTCCTTGGGCTGGAATTTCCTTAATACATCTTCAATATTTAGAATATTAACTCTTAATGTGATTGAAGTCATGTTGAAAGAATTACAAGAGCACTATTAGTATCATTTGGAGAAACAGAAAGGGTAGTATTTTGGTGCCTTTTTCAGCAGACTTGCTCCAAAACAAAAATACTTTTATTTTGATAATGCAAGATAAAGTGATTATGGAATAAAATTGGCCATATGCCTACAGAATATACAACTCCAAAACTGCCCCCTTTTACTGTGTGAAAACTGCTCTCCATAGAAATATTCTAATTTCATAATTTGTTTTCAATCCCTTTTGTATTTATTTGTATTTGGTAAAACCTGGGTATGACACAGGGTCTTCTCCCCAGTTATACAATACCATATACAACCAAGATATTCCAATATCTTCTGTTGGAATCTGAGTTCATTCACTGAAAGATTTGTTTTCAGGTTTTATAAACTGTTTATTTTCACTGACATTTTAGCATGTTATTTTATAAATGAGGAGATTCCAGGGTGAGAATCGAGTGTGAGGTTTTTTTGTCTGTTGTTTATTTATTTATTTATTGGCATGGGCAGGCTCCGGGAATCGAACCCAGATCTCTGGCATGGCAGGTGAGAATTCTGCCACTGAGCCACCACTGCACTGCCCATTTCTGTTGAATTTTTTTACTTTAAAAAATTGTGTCCAG
>PVIY010032788.1:0-28666 GCA_004026745.1 Myrmecophaga tridactyla
CAGAGTCTTAAGGCTGGTATAGGTTCTCCTGGCCTGTGTGTAGAGTAACTCCTGAAGCCCCTGCCCTTGGGCCTGGGGGGAGAGTATCCACTGGGTCACTTTAGTTTGTACCCTGGTAGGAGGGCGCTCCTCCCTGGTCTGTACTAAGCCTGGATTGTCGGGATTCCTGAGAAGGAGGGAGCATCCCCCATCCTGATTTTTATTTTGGTCTTATTTTTTAACTTGATACAGACTAAAATTGTCTTTGTGGTTTTATGAATCTGAACCTATGAAAAGGTACATGTAATCACCACCCCAATCAGGAGAGAGAAATGTTCCGTCAGCCTTAAACCCATCCTGGTGCTGTCCCTTTGCAATCACACCCTCTCTCCACCCCTAATCCTTGGCAACTACTGATCTATTCCTCATCGCTCTCATTTTGTCTTTTTGAGAATGTCATATAATTGGAGTCATATAGTGTGTGACCTTTTGAGACTGGCTCTTTTAATTCAGCACAGTGTCTTTGAGATACTTTCTATGTGTGGGAGTCTGTAGCTCATTACTTTCTGTTCTTGAGTAGTTTTCCACTGTTGATGTACACGGTTTATCCCTTCACCCACTGAAGGACAATTGCGTTCTTTCTGCTTGGTGTCGTCCTGAACCGAGCTGTTAAACATTCACATATAAGTTTCTTGGAAACATGTATGCTCTTTTCTCTAGGTTACGTACCCAGGTGAGGGATTGCTGTGCTGTGTGGTAGGCATCTGTTATCATACACATAAGAATCTGCCAAGAATTTTTCCAGAGTGGTTGTCCCATTTTACATTCCCACCAGCAATGTATGAGAGGTCCGGTTGTTGTACATCCTCGCCAATGCTGGTATTGTCAGTATTTTTTTTGTTAGCTGTTTTAGTACATATGTGATGGTATCTTATTGTGGTTTTAATTTACTTTTCCCTAATGGCTAATGATGTTGAACATCTTGTCATGTGCTTATTTGCCTTTTGTATGTCCTTCTTGGTGAAATACCTGTTCCAGTCTTTCCTCCTTTTTTTTTTTTACTTGTGTTACTGTCTTTTTATGATTTTACTTTTTATTGATAAGTGTTGAGAGTTCTTTATATATCCTAGACACAAGTCTTTTCTTGGATGTGTGCTTTGAAAATATTTTCTCCCAGTCTGAAACCTGTCATTTTGTTCTCTTAACATTTTTTCACAGAGACAAACATTTGTAATATTGATGTAGTACAATTTTTCTTCTTTCATGGATAATGCTTTTGGTGTCATGTCTAAGAATTATATATAACCCTGGGTCATGAAGACCTTTTCCTAAAAGTTTTGAAAGTCCAATTGTTTCAACACTATTTAAAAAAAAATTTTAATTAGATAAATTGTGGTTTTACATAAAATAAGGTAAAAAATACAGTCTTACCAGATACCCCACCTTATTATTAACACTTTTCCTTAGTGTGTGATACCTTTGTTGCAGTTGATGAAAAATATTATAATTATACTATTAACTATAGTCCATAGTTTACATCAGGGAGTATTGTTCCCCATATACCACTTTATTATTTACACCTTGCATTAGTGTGGTACATTTGTTATAATTTATGAAAGAACATTTTAATAACTGTACTATTAATTATAGTCCATCATTTACAATTGGGTTCATGTGTTGTACAGTTCTGTGCTTTATTAATATTTCTCCTAGTGATATATGATCTAAAATTTCCCCTTTTAACCACATTCACATATTTAATTCAGTGCTGTTAATTACACTCATAATATTGTACTACCATCACCACCATCCATTTCCAGAACTTTACAACCAACCTAAATTGAAATTCTACACAAACTCCCCATTCCCTAACCCAGCCCAGTCCCTAGTAACCTATATTCTAGACTCTAAATCTATGAATTTGCTTATTCAAATGACTTCATATCAGTAAGGTCATACAATATTCTGTTGAGTCTGCCTTATTTCACTCAATATAACATCTTCAGGGTTCATCCATGTTGTTGGTGCATAAACCAGAACTCCATTCCTTTTTAATGCTGACTAATATTCCATTGTATGTATGTGTTACATTTTGTTTATCTGTTCATCCATTGATGGACACTTGGGTTGCATCCATCTATTGGCCGCTATGAACATCAGTTTTCAAATATCTGTTCAAGACCCTCCTGCTTTCAGTTCTTTTGGGTGTATACCTAGTAGCCAGATTGCTGGGTCATGTGGTAATTCTATACTTAACTTTCTCAGGAACTGCCAAACTGTATTCCACAGTATCTGCACCATTTTACATCGTCACCAGTGATGAATGAGTGGTCCTATTTCTCCACATCCTCTACGACATTTGTAATTTTCTGTTTTCAGTTTTGCTATACTTCAGATCCTGATTTTCTTCCCCAACCTTCCTTCTACTACTTCCTTTACAGTGTCCTCCAGTGGCTGATGCATGCATTCTATCCAGGTTAGATAGCTGCACTCAGTGGAGAAGTATGTTGGTGTATAATAACTCTCCCTTAGCTGGTACTGGAACCTTAGCCCAAGGGTTTTGATGAAGATCTAGATTGAACTGGATTTTTTTTCCAGGAACCCCTACAGCTGCATAGACCATAGGGGAGCATTGTAAGGACTCAGGGACCTTTCCCCACATTCTGGAGTAGATCTACTCAGTGAGAGGCTGGAGTCCTGAAGATCTTCTATGCCCATCTCTGGAGCTCCCACCTTACTGAGGAGGGGCTAGGCTGGGAGGACTCCCATCTCCACTTCACGGCCACCCATGTACAGTCCTTGCTCTGCCCTGGGCTAACATCGTAGCCGTCACTGAGTGTCTCTCTGAGCCACCAGTGACACTGAGTGTACCCACCAGGGGAATCCCAGCCTGGTGTGGCCACATCTGTGCCCATTAGTTCATCCTTATATCTGACAAGTTTGACTTTAGATTTTTATCAGGGGTGATGGAAATCTCCCTCATATCGCAGACTGTTACTTCATGGGAAAAAAAAATTCCAGGATTAGTTCCATGTCAGTAATCTATCTGTTGATTTTGCAGCCATTTGTAAGTGTTTCTTCTTCCACCTGGTTTCATTTCTGATTAGTCACTGTATTTGGCTGTGTTGAAATTTCATTGGCCTTCCTAGTTTTCCGGTCTTCATGCAGTGGTCTCATTCCTGCACTGAGGTTATCACAGTGATGCTTGGTAAATGCATATGATGTCATGGGGGGAGAGAGAAGGAAAACTCAGAAGATTCTTGGATGGAGTTAAAGCAGGAGGTGGCAAATTATGGCTCGGGTCAAATCCAATCCATTGCGTGTTTTTATAAATCAAGTTTTATTAAAACATAGCCACATCTTGGCTGCTTTCATGCCACATTGATAGAGTTGAATGCTTGCTACAGAGACTTTGTGGCTCACAATAGCCTAAACTGTTTACTACCTTCCCCTTAACAGAAATAGTTTGCCATCCCCTGAAGTTGAGGCTGGAGCTAGTAGGGTGATTTGGGGTAGAGCACTTTGTTGTGATTAGAAATGAATCCTGTAGAAAACAAAGGATACCAGTGTTTTCCCTACACATATCATCCTGATGTTGTTTTACCCGGCATTATTTGTTGTCATAAGAATTTGGGGGAATTGAAATCTGTCGCAGCCTTAGAGTAACCTAAGGTTGATGGACTTGAAAGGAAAGATGTGATGGTGCTTGTATGATACATCAGGGCCAGTTTGGGATAGTGGGGAGGGGAATGACTTAGGGAGCTAGGAGTGATGTGATGATCAGCATTTATTCTGTACCTCTTACCCCTCCTTGCCCCTTGGTTTCTGTGTGTCTGCCACACCTTACCCTACCTTGGTGGTCCTTGGCCTTAGCCGCACATTAATATCATCTGAGGAGCTTTTAAAAATACCAGTGCCCGGGCTATACCCGAGACCAGTTAAATCAAAATTTCTGGGATTAGAACACAGACATCTTTTTTTGTTGTTGTTTCCTAGACAGTTTCAGTGTACAGCCAAGGTTGTACAGAGTCTCCTAAGAATTCCTTTCTTCACCGTACCTCAACATTCAAAGGAGCCATCTCTTCTACCTACTGTAATTTCTTCCTTTGTTCGTCCCCTTAAACCAAGAACTCTTGTGAGTTCTACTTTGTGACCCCATAGACCCCAAGGAAATATTGCCACCTACTGACAGTAGGAAATGATTATGTTTTGAAACAACTGTCTCTCCATGGTGGGAACCTTTGCTCTGGAGCCTGTATTTTTATCAATTGTATATTAATTTTATTTTTGCCCATAAAAAGATGGTTATTCCTGAGAAGTGCTTTGTCTTAATTTTTATGTAACCAGAATATTAACATGTACACGTGGTAAGAACCATAGAATTTAGCACTGAGAAAGCCCTTAGAGATCAGCACTTCAGACAAGTAACATACCCAGGTACCTTTTAGACTTTGTACCCTGGCTCTCTTACTATTCAAAGTGTGTTCCTGGACCAGTGGGGTCAGCAGCATCTGGGACCTAGTGAGAAATGCAGACTCCTCAACCCTCCCCAGACTTGCAGAAGCTGCAATGTAACATGATCTCCAGGTGTTTCATATGAACATTAAAATTTGAGAAGCACTGCTTTAGAGAATCACGTAAGTGGAAACTTTTGTGAGCAGATTTCACTTTCATTATAAGACACTACCTTTCAGACAGAGCCCCCAGTGCTCTGTTAGAGGTTGAATGATCACTTGACAGAGATGACACTGTTACTTCTAAGAAAGGCTCCCACATATAATTTTTTTATTTTCTTCCTCCTCCCTAAATAGGTTCCTCAGAGTCTCCTAAGAATTCCTTTCTTCACCATACCTCCCATCATACCCTCAACATTCAAAGGAGCCATCTCTTCTACCTACTGTAATTTCTTCCTTTGTTCACCCCTTAAACCAAGAACTTTTATGACTTGAGTGTCTGCACCGGTTTTCCAGTCTACTCATCAGGTCTTTCTCCTCAAGATGAGAGTCTAAGCTTCACTCTAAATTTAGGGGGGGGAAAATTCAGTGCATCAAAGACTTGGGAGAGGAATATCAAACGAATGGCCACATGCTCTCTAAATTCCCTTCTGTCACTGCTTCCCTGATAGTCTGATGGAAGGTAAACTTTTTCCAGTATGTACTCATCTGTGCTGTCACTACTAATGCAGTGCTACTTTTTCCAGGCATAGGATTTAGAGACCACTTCCTTGTCCTACTTCTCAGTGTATACAGTGATTTCATCTAGACATTTTTTTTATTCTAATGTTTGATATGGTCTTGGTTATTCCCATTTCTGGGTTTCCCATTTCCATTTACGCTCCTTTCTGAATCCTCAATGCTAGTGTCAAGATTATGTTAAACCTCTACCCCTCTGTTCTTCACTCTTCAAAATCCTTAAACCTGTAACTTCTCCTGCTTTCTGTGTAAAACTCTAGCAATTTATTTCCCATTTCAGAACTCTCCCCATCTGTGTGCATCCTTCTTATCTTCTGTCCTGTTCCCTTCTTTCTGGGATCAGCCTAGAATTTCCTTCATTTGCTTGTCACTGGAACTTTTCCCTTACTATCCTCCAAGTGTGTCTACCTGTTTAGTTCCTATGAGGGCTTTGAAGGTTAGTATCGTATTGAGTCACATTTAGAGCTGGGAAGGGTCTCAGATATAATCTAGTCCAACACCCTCATCCCACAGAAAATAAGGGTGATTGCCATAAAAGTTAGTGGTTTGCTCAAGGCCACACAGCCAAAGTGCAGACGCGTGATGTGGAATCGTGTTACTGTTCATTCTCAGACAACTTCATAAGGTGTCACATGAATCATTTCACTCCACTTCACAAGGTTGTGGTGGATGACAGAGAAACACAAGGAGGTCACAAAATGTGATTGACCGCCGTCTTCTAAAGAGAGGTGAAGTAGGCCCTAGACAGACAGAAGGACACATCATTTGTCTCATGACCGATTTTGAGGATTGGAAGAAGAAAACTCGGATTCCTTGATTCATGACTGTACTAAATACTGGCAGACTTTTTATTCCTTCTAGTCGAGAGTGTGTGGGTGGAGGTGTAGATATGAATCATACTATTTAAACTATTTTTCCCCTTCTGGAAGATGATTTTAATGTCTCTTGTCTTTCTACTTGCACAATACATTCTACACTATGTTAGCCTTTCAGAGTAGAATTGACCAGAGTTGGGTTTACTTTGTTTTATTTTTAGCTTGTCACCCACCTCTGCCTGTTTTCACTAAAAAAATTAAAGAGGTTCTAGCACTCATGCTAACGTTGCTCTGAGAGATAGTAGAGGGAAAAGCAATGAATTATTACTAGTACCTGTACTTATCTTGCTTCATAAATTGCCCCTTCAGGCCCCTTAATCATTTTGGTCATTGTTCGGCTCCCTGTAACGTGTCAACATGCTGCCTGTCAGAAAAGTGATGGCTGTGTTCCAGGGCCTGTCTTGCCTCCCCACTACGGGGAGCATCAGTGCTCGGGCCCCCCCCCCCCCCCCCCAGTACACAGCCCTAAATTGCCTGCACTTGAGGCTGCCCCTATCTTCCATCCACACGCCTGTGTAATTTGCCCTCTGCCATCATCCTGGTCTCTTGACTCTGTGAAAAGTCTCCTTCCCACCTTCTCAAAGCTCTTTTCAGCAGTGAACTTGGCTAGTTCCTGTCCCAAAGCCTCCTTAGATTCAGAAGCCCCTTTACCATGTTTTCTGACCTTATTGGCTTTTTTTTTTTAATCCTCTCCAGGTCATTGCCTTGTTTGTGGAACAGGGTAGGAAGCAACAAAGGAAATGAGGGAAGACTGTGTGATTCGGGTGGGAAAGATTTTGGAGATTAGATTGTAGGCTTTCCATTGAGGAGCCTGGGAATGTTCCTGGTCCTATGAAGTTAATTTCCAATAAGTTCTCCCTCTTCTTGCTTCTTGTGATTAAGTTGGGGGCTGCCAGCTTATTAAATGTGTATTGAATGAATACAGAAATGAATGAATAATTTAATTTCCTGGAGCCAAGATCCTGGGCCAGCGTTGGGTCATATGAAGGCCTAAGAGTTGGAAGATGTGCGTTCCAGGTTTTCCTGCTGATGGACTGGGGAAGACCTTTACCCTATCAGGGCACTGGCTTCTTCATCTAGCAGATGACAAGCTCTGTCAACGTTTGTGGTCCCAGACATTTTAAACACAAGGATTCTTCTAAAAAAAAATTTTTTTGATGAAATATTCCAAACATACAAAATGTATAAAAAACAATATATGAACACCTGTTACTTACCATCCAGCAGAATTCCCTCCCAGTGTAATAGTTGTGCTTTTAAGTGCCTTTGATTGAGAAAATGGATGATAAAAAATAGCAGTGATGGGTCTATAAGAATTCGTGTTTTAATTGTTACGTAGTATCTATACTTGAAAAATAGTACATATATACTCAAGACACGTTGACTTTGCATGAGGTAATTCTTGATGCCAATGAAGGTATGTAATGAACCGTGTAATATGCTCTTGTGGCAAAAAAAAATAGTGTTTCTGAAGAGTGTGGTCCATAACAATGCCATAAATGAAAAAAAAAAAAAAAGGACTTTTCTCCTTAACCGTATCTGCTGAATGAGATATTCCAAATGGGATGTAGAACTGGAGTATTAGTTAGATCCCCTGGGCTGCAGAGCTAGGCAGACACTTAAATTCTAACCTGTTATGAAACAATGGCTATATTATATATATATATATATATATATATATATATATATGGCCAGTGTTGGGTCACATGAAGGCCTAAGAGTTGGAAGATGTGAGTTCCAGGTTTGGTTTACCTATTGATGAACTGGGGAAGACCTTTACCATATCAGGGCACTGGCTTATATATATATATGTATTTTATATAATATATAAATATTATATATAAATATAATATATAATATATAATAAATATTATATATAATATAAATATTATATAATATATAAATATTATATATAAAAATAATATATTTATATATATAAATATTATATATATAATTATATATATATATATGTATGTATGTATTTTTAACACAGGCAGGCACTGGGAATCCAACCCAGGTCTCTGGCATGGCAGGCAAGAATTCTGCCAACTAAACCTCCATCGCACTGCCCGACAATATTCTTTTGAAAAGTAGCTTCTCTGGCTCCTTTTAAGTAGTTTGCAGTTTATGGAGATTTTATTTCTGTCCAACTTTTTAGTAATGTCTGTTGCTAAAACAGGTTATGCTGATATTGATAGGGTAGAAAGATATCTCTGCCTAGCCTTCCAAAGGATCTTCACATATTTTCTAGAATTTGGACCAGTGGCCACTTTGGCCTTTGTCCTGCTGGCATTTCTGAGGTTTCATAGGAATGGACAATACAGGGCAGTGAGATGCACAGTACGTCATGGCCGCCGTGGCTCTTGGGTGCCCTAACCCCACTTTCTGCTCCCCAGGCCCAGGAGCTGGGACTCAGAGAAGCTGCACAGCCCAGAGAACAGAGGCTCTTCTCCATGACACTCCCCACCTCCTTTTCCTGCCCTAATTCCTGTGAAATGATTGGAACAGCCAAGGCCAGTCATGGCAGCTCTAAATGATTTCATTTCACGAAGCATCACGCAAACATCAGGTGCTTAGCACTGTTCCACGGGCTGCGGGGTATGGGAGATATAAAGAAAATCCGATTTTCTTGAAGTCTTTGTGCATGTGGAATGGAATCCAGGCTTTAGTAACAAAAGTGATTAATTTCTGGAAATGACTGTACACAGTGTCATCTTTTCTCAGACTGAAGAACCACTTTCGACTGTGTTCATGAATTTATTTGTCGTTCAGTGATTGCCCTTCTGCATCCTGGTGCTGTTTTCTTGAGTACAAGCACATGTGCATTTTATTACTTTTTCTCAAGGAGGACATGCCTAGTGGAGAAGTAAACGACCCATCAGTGGTGAGGAATAGTAGAGGTTTTCACATTGCCATAGTAGCTGAGTGGGTGGAGCAGCTCTGTGGGAGGATATGGGAAGGGGGAGTTGACCTGGAAGGCATCACTATGGAGAAGTCTGAGCAGATTTTTCAAGAATAAGAATGAGTTCACTAAGCAGATGGGGGCTGGGGGTGGCATTCTAGGCATAGGAAACGGCAAATGCAATTACATGGATATATGAAAAAGTATGACATGCTTAACTTGCATGTGGGGGAGTGACAGAAATATCTTTTTGCAAGATTTAAAGTAGAAGAGCTGTGAAAAGTTTGTTGGAGAATGTTTCCAGATTCATATCTTACTACCTAAGTTCTTAAACTTCCGAACTTTACAACGTGCAAAAGGACTACCTTTGGCCCAGGGGCATACAGTTTTGTCGCGATGTGCTCACACTCTTGAAACCGGGACCATAGACAAAATGTTATTAAAATGCCCAGCAACACTTTCAGAGCTCCCTTTGAGACTTCCTGTAATTGTTTGCAGGCAGCAGAGCTGTGAGGCTCCTTCTAGAAAGTTAGTGGACACAGTTGAAATGAAGCCAAGGATTTGCAGAATGAGGGCATGGATATCTGTGCCTTTGCAAATCAAATCCTCTCCTCTTGGTGAAGTTGCCTCTAAGCTCCTTGACTCACAAGCAGGTTTTGGCTCACATCAGCGAGCAGTGTTGGGAGAGAGGGAAGGACCTGGGCAAAATGAGTTTTTTTTTTTTTTTTTTCAATTAACATAACATACAAACACAAACATTCCTACCATATAACCATTCCATTCTTGATGTATAATCAATCACTCACAAGATCATCACATAGTTGTATATTCATCATCATGATCATTTCTTAGAACATTTGCATCAATTCAGAAAAAGAAATAAAAACAGAAAAAAATTCATACATACCATACCCCTTACCCCTCCCTTTCATTGATCACTAGCATTTAAATCTACTAAACAAAATGAGTTTTAAGGTGGAGAACAGAGACCAGGATATGGACCTCAGGCTAATTCATGTGAAACTGGTGAGAGAGTGCATCATGAGCCAAATTATTTGTAGTCAAGGTGACTGAGGTATTTTCTGTTAAAAGCCAGCTATTGTCAAACATCCAGGGATTCTTTAGGAAGACAGACATTGTCAGTAAAAATAGACTGTTGGGGGTGGTGGTGGCAGGGAGTCTGACAGCCTCAACTTTTCACCCTAATCCCTAAGAAAGTAACTCCATTAATTCAGTTTCTTCAGTACAGCTTCCAGCTCAGTGCTGTCTGGTCCCTTCATTAAATGTCCCTCTCAGTTGTGTCACCTCCTCAGCAGTGGCAGACGTCCTACTTCCCCTGCTGGGACACCTAGTGGCTGGGACACTCAGTGTCTGGGACTGAGACAAGGAGTCGTGTATTATGGTTCTCTAGAGAAACAGAACCAACAGACGATATCTATAAATATAAAATTTATAAAAGTGTCTTATGCAACTGTGGGAATGCAAGCATCCCAAATCTGTAGGGCAGGTTGCGAGGCTGGCAACTCCAATGAAGATTCTCTATGAACTCCCCAGGAGAGGCTAGCTGGCTAAAGAAGCAGTGAAAATTCTCTCTTCTCCCTTAAAAGTCTTCAACTGATTGGATCAAGTCCGATTTCATTTGTGGGAGACACGTCCTTAGTTGCTCATAGATGTAATCAGTCACAGCTGTAATCGCATGACTGATGATTTAATAAACCAGCCTTCTGGTTTACCAACCAGTCAGGAAATATCCTTGCTGTAATGGTTAGGCCAGTGCTTGCCTGACCAGGCAGCTGAGCACCATCACCTGGCCAAGGTGACATCTGAACCCAACCAACACAGTTTGGGAGGCAGCTCTGAAAGCCAGGAAAGAGGAAGCGTTGGGAAGTCAGGAGATGTTCTGAAACCAGGCTCCTAGTCTGTCAGAGCTCCCTGACTTCCAGCCAGTGTTCTTACTCATATCACTGGTTGAGTGTTCATTCTGGGTTCCTGTGGATCTGAACCCCTTTCCCTGCTCAGCCTTCCCTTTGTGAACCTCACTGGTTGGCACAGTACACCAAGTTCCAGGGCCACCATCCAATAGAGGGTTCCAAGTCTCTGTGTATGAACCGCAGGCTCTTAATCTTGGATCTTTACAGTCAGCAGTTGGAGTTCCAGGACTTGTTTTGTTGTTCCCTGAAAAGTTGGGTCCTGCAGTTCTTAATCTCTCTGTGCTGGTGGGACTCTGACTAGCAAAGCAAATGCACCAGGTCAGCCTGTCCACATTGGATGAAGGGGCCAGGCCTGTTGACACAGACTCTGGAACTGGCATGGCTTTGTGGGAGGCTGGCCTGAGCCACAGATGGTGGCACCAGCAGCCCCATTTGTTCTTCAGCCCCTGGCAAAGGCTGAGCAGACTGGATCTCATTCCTCCAGACACAGATGCTTCCTCATGCGCCTGCCTGCCCAGGCAACTCTCCATCCCAGAGCAGCATGGGCAGGGAAACAGGATGTCTTGCCCCTGGGAGTTTCTTCTTCTCTCTGTTCTCCTGGCCACTCCCATTATCTCTCCTTCCCCAAATCCATTTTCTCTCCTAGGAATGAGCCCATGGTTGTCCAAGTGAGGCACACTTGCCATATAAGCAAATGTTTTAATAATAATAAGTATTTAAGTATTTTTTAACATGTGATTTCCTTTTTGTTTCCATAATTTCCAACAGAACTGCAGTTTGAATACTAATTCCTTGGTTAGGAAGGGCTTGGGACATCTGGCCAGCAGGCAGGTAAATTCAATGCAGTGTGTGTCCAACCTTAAGAGCCCTTATAAGCACCTGTAACAGGATCTGGAGTCCGATTTCTTCTCTCTTGCTTGCCCCTTTCCATTTGGAAGCACTCCAGAGAATTCTACCAGCTGTTGCAAGGAGCATGTGTTGTTGATGTCATTGAGTTCTAGGGGGAATCGTTTGGTCTTGCTTTTTTTTCCATGGGCCACTGTGCCCACAGACCCTGTGAGAGCCATCTGGAAGCGCATGCACTGTGGTTGAATTAGAGGCCGTTCTCCAGTCCCACCAAGATAGTTTAGTTGCATTTTAAGTTTTTTAGATCAGAGTATTGGAAAGCATGGCCAAGGTTATCAAAATACTAACTAGAAATAGTTTCAGATATACAAGCAAGTTGCTGGTTGGGGGCCTCTTCTCAGCTGGGATGGGAGATCTTGAGTAAAAAAGGTCCTGGAGAAGAGTGAAGCCAACAGGGAAGATGACCAGATGGGGGAGAGAGATGTGTTCAGCTACACAAGTCTTCTGTAAATATAAGGCATTTAAGGGTCTGGCTTAGCAGGCAATATGCTCTCCAAACTAGGGTTTGGGAGAATGATGCAGTGCCATTCTCTGTGATATTTACTGCTTTGACTTTATTACTAGAAAAGGTGAAAAAGTGTATGTAGCTCGTGAGAGGGACATACTGAAAGAGACCGAAGGCAATAAAACACATCATCTGTCTTAGAGCAGCTTTTGTCCAACTCTGGGTGTTTCAGGAACGTCTTTGCTCTTAACTCCTATATGAGTCCATCAAAATGTGCCCTTCTGCACTCCCTGTGGCTGGCAGGAGCAGGCCTGATTTTAGTCACTTGTTCAGTAGAGATGGACAGCTGAAAGGTAGTGTTTGCCCAAAGCCCATGTGAGTGGATGTAAATGTAGGTGTGGTCAGGAAATGTCCTCAGTTCACCTCTCCCAGCAGGCATAAGACCAGAATCAGCCGACTTGGAGCTTCTCATCCTGGCTCTCCCAGCCACAGGCAGTTTCCGTTTATCTAGCACTGCAACCTGAGCAGAACACTGTAGTTCATGCCACAAGTGGGACTATGTCCCAAAGTACATGCCACTTTGAATCAGACCCAACTCAAGCTTTCTTCAGTTTGCAGCCGCTGACCTAGAGAGAAATGTGTTATGTTACTGAGGTTCAGTCCTAAGCCACACTCCGGTACAAACACCCTCTTCTCTGCATCCAGTCAGGCGTCCTCGTTCTGTCTCTTCTTCACTGGTAATGGACTTTGGGTTCCCCGGCTGAAACAGAGTCTGAGATTGAAGTTGTCTCCTCTCTCTCCCATGTGTCTGCTAACACTGGTTTGGTCATCTTTCAGTCCCCCTTGGAAGAAAACACTGTTGATAGGGTATAGCAATTGAGCGAATGGGGGAAGTGACCACCTGGCTGGGGAGTGACAGGGACTCCCATTGCCTGGAGACTCAAATCAACAATGAACCAGAGTCTTCCCTAGCAATATAAAGAGAGCTGTTTCACCTCAGCCAAGTTATGTCCTTGTCTATAAGGAAAGAAGAGCCAAGGGGCATCAACACTATCTCAGTACAACAGAATAAGAGGTCAGCTGAGACTTTATTGGAAAGAATGGCGTTTAGACAGTATAACTAACTGTTAAGTTGAGTTCCTTTGATCAGGATATTAAAAGCCATGCCTAAAATTAGGTTTCAAATGCACTGGCAATGCTGGGTGCCTCTTGCCAGGTTTGGGTGGCAGTAGAGGGGGGTGGGGGAGTGGGGTGTCTTAATTTAAAAATAATTTAAAAGCCCTCCCCGAGAAAAAGGGGCTGTGAGTTGGAGTGGAAATCTTGACTCTGGGTCCTTTGCTAATTTAAAAGACAAGAGCAAAATAACAAACCACCCTGCTGCAAGATGTTTGATTAGGTGGCATGCCAGATGACTTTGCTGTGTGGTGAAACCAAGATGAGGACCAGGTGAAAATGGTCTTAGTAAACTGGAAAATTGCTCAGAATGGAGTTCAGTGAGGAGAATGAGGAGTGACAGCACCAGTGATGATAGCTGAAATAGCTACTCAAGCAACAGAAGAAGGTCTGAGACTGAGGAGGATGCCCCTGAGTGGTGGAGAGCTGTGGTGTTGCTCTCTTCAGGGCTGCAGACAAGAGTTTAGAACATAGGGGCTGTGAGGCAGACTCCCTTATAACTGTTTCTGGTCAGAGTCTTTCTCGAATACTCTCTAGCCCCCAAAGCTTCAGGACTTGGAGACTATCCTGCAGATTTTTAAAGGACTTTGAGAACCAAACTGGTAGAGAATAACTTAGAATTAATTAATAACTATCTTTTAGTACATGAAAAACTCTGACCTGGAAGACTGGTGTCAACTATTAGTCTTTGAGGATAGAATTGTAGCAGCATTTGGTTAGACACAGGGAGCACTTGCCTGACAATGGAAGTTCTTAAATGGTAGAATGAATGAGTCATTGATGGAAAGTTCTGGACTTTTATGAGATTCTCAAAGTAGGTGAAATTTTCATCTCCCTAGGATGGGTTAGGATCATTCCAGTGACCCTCTATGATGGTTGAGTGGTGGAGTTAATGATCCTTTCGGAAGTGCCATTCCAACCCTGAGATGCTCAGAGCCCCTGCAGACAGCCACCTGCATTGACATCCCCTGAGGCTCTCCAGGTCCCCAGGAACTATGCTGGCCCTCTGGTCTGTCTGTGGCCCAGCCTCTCTTCCAGGCCCTGAGCTAGCAGGGACCGTGCAGATGCACTGATCTAATTGGAGCGTGCTTCTCTGTTTCCCTCTCCCTTGCAGTATGAGTTTAAAGCCAAGAACATAAAGAAGAAGAAAGTGAGCATTATGGTTTCGGTGGATGGAGTGAAAGTGATTTTGAAGAAGAAGAAAAAGGTAAGTGACCCTGTACTGGATGGAGACGTGGTGAAGAGGGAGGTAGGCATGGGATATCTTTTCTTGCTAGGCCTCTCTCTGGGCAGAATCCTTCCTGTAGCTGGCAAGGGCATCTTCTTTAATCAATAGCTGTGAGAGGGCAGCAGCTGGAGCCGTGGCTTAGCCCACAGGTGACGCAGGCTACATCCTATCATCCTTACCTTCACACCTCCTCCCCTGTCTTTACCTGTGAGTCTTGATCTTGAGAAATGCTTCCAATTCAAGGAATAAAAATCAGGTAACACCTCATTGTCAGTTGGGGAGTAGAAGAGAGCAGGTACCCTCAGCAGCTGTCCCCTTCTGTCCCAGGAGCAATCGGTCCCACTCCAAGGGTCATCTGGCCCCCATTTGGGTCCTTGTGTCCTCTGTTACAACTGCTGCAGCCTCAACCTGTGTTTAGTCCCTCGAAACCAGACACGGCTGCTGCTCAGCAGGAGGAAGAGCCGTGCGGTGGGTACTCCGATGAGTGAGCATGTGTTGTTTAAACAAGTGTCTGTTTTGTATTAGTTGTGAGTATGTTTTGGGAGAATGATGTTAGCACCTTAGAAAGGCTAGATTTGCTTCGATGGGGGGAGGTGGGGGCTCCCAAAATGAAATGGAGAAGAACTTGGTTGATGGAGGAAACTGTCTTTTTTCCCTTCTGTTTTTTTAATCTGCTGATGCCTTTTTTATTGATGATGTGTTCGTTTTGTTGGTCAACGGTAGCACCATAGCATAGTCCTCTATGGATATCTTGAGCCCATTAGTTACAAACCTAAGTTGCTTTTTAATTTGAATGAGAATCAAGGCCAGCCCCAGAGGCAAAGGGTGGAGGTTATGGAGGCAAAGAGAAGTAGGAAGTAGTGGGCAACACAAACTTGAAGAATCACATGGTTGAGAGGGATCTTAAAACGTGGTTGTCTCATTGGCCTAAGGACTTAAGTCTTCTCTACAGCATCCTCACAGAAGACTTTGCCCAATGTGTATCTGGATACCTGTAGTGTTAGGAAATTCCCTACTTTCTGAAGTGGCCCATTTCATGGCGGGATAGCTCTCGACACTTACAAAGGTCTCCCATATGTTAAATCATAAATGTATTCTCTCATGCTCCCTAAATATCCATAGGGATAGTTCTAGAAAGTGTTGTATGGCTATGAGGTTGAAGGTATATAGGCGAAAAATAGAGCATCATGTACTGTTTATAAAGAACCATCCTCTTCGCAGTTCAGAAGTAGTAGGGCATTTGTGAGAGCTACTAAATGTCTGTCTTTATAAAGCTCCACAGTGGGGACTGTGAGTGCCTTAGTGACTTGTTGAGTGTGTGTTAGACAGACCTGCCAGGATTTATTCCTTGGCTCTGACTTCTGTGATTCTGTGGCGTCTCAGTACTGCCTAACTGTCATTTTCTCTGACTGACAATCCCGTACTTCGATTAGGTTACATTTCAGCACTGGCTGTCCTGGGATTCTTCTTTCCCTTTCAAGTAACCTGGAGTGGCTGATCTGATCCATTGTGGGGTGACTTCATGGTTTTACCCCTGGGAGACAATCCTGTTTCCCATTTCACTGTCTACCCCCATGTATTATGTACCAGATGCAGTGCATATCCCCACTCTACATATGAGAAAACTGAGGGCAGAGAGCCTAAATATCTTTCCCAATATCACATGACACAAAGGACAACAGTGGGCTGAGGTATCAACTGGGAGAGAAGCTGGCCTCCTTCCCCTAAGTAAGTGAATGCTAAGCCTGAGAAGCGTCTCACCGAGGGAATCTCGGGGACCTTGTGACTCACTTGGAAACTCCATCCCTGGCATTCTGCAGCGTGGTTGCACCCTCCAGCTGGCCCAGAGAGAGGGGATCTAACAGGTCTTTCCTCAATCTGATTCTTCTGATGTCAGGTTTGGGCAGGGCGAGCCGCCCATCTCGTTTCCTCCACCCACGCCTGGTATCTGTTTCAGGGCCTTAGCTGTGATTTGGATAATGCCTTTAATTACCACGTCCCTTTTACACAGCCTCTGACAGATGAATGCACATTAACAGCAATCAGCCTTTTTGTCATCTTGTTCCCATGTGACAGTCCCCTGGAATCTGAGTGTGCTGATAGCACCGTCCTCAGGCATACATACTCCCTGTTCCTGCCTCCGTCTCTGTTCATAGAACTGAGAGGGAGTGAGATGGTGTAAATGCACAATTTCCTCAAAGGAAATGGAACAGCTGGCAAAGTGCAGGGATGCCGCCTTTATCCGGTTAAGAACGAGGGTTCTTGCCCGGTGGCTTTAGGTGTGTAAACAGTCATGACTGATATTCAGCCAGGAGGTACCGGTACCGTGTACAGCCTGACATTCTTTATGATTAGTCAGTTCCCGTGCTGAACTTGTTGGTAAATAGATTGTATATTCTCCTCCTGCATACAGCATATTGATTTTCTCTGAGTCAGTCAGGGATGCTGGAATGAGACCTGGGCTGGGCTGAGGAGACCCGAATGTGCCCTTCTAGGCTTTGAGACTCTGAACAGTTATTTTGCCTCTGTGAGTCATGTCTATAAAGCGAGGAGTTGTATTAGGTGATCACTTTGACTTTTCCAGCTCGGATAGTCTGCCCCAGCCCTGTACCATGCTTTTCAGTGCTTGTTTGTAGAGATAGGTCATGTGTGCATATTCAGGTATTAAAGAACTTAGAAAAAGCAGACCCCAGAGGCTAAGCAGGTGGACCTGTTTTTCTCTCCCAGTCCTTCAGGGCAGACGGGCCTCTGAAGTCAGACACTTCCTGAAGCAGCCAGGAACCTCCTTTCTTTCCTCAGCTTTCCCTACTGGGGAGTTTTTTTCCCAGGAATTCCCTGCTAGCCAAGTGAGCTCTTTAAGGGTAGGGACCATCTCTGTCACTTAACTGGGCACCCAGTGCGTGGAATGTGTTTTCAGTAATTATGGCTATTGGCTGACTAGATGAAAGAGTGCTTTATTTCTGTGATCATGTCTTTAATCGGGTAGAAATATGTACTTACTGTTTAAATCAAATGGACTATCATATTCTCCTCCTCCTCTCTCTTCTTTTTCAACTGCCCATAAAAACAAAAACAAAAACAAAACAAGAATAAGAGCTCTTCCCATATATAGAAAGGCCTTAATGGAAATCGCTAATATCAGTATTGTTTTTAGTGGGAGTTGTTCATCAGCTTATCGGGTGTTTATTCTAGTATAGGCAGTAGCCAACTATAATTTTAATCATCTCTCATTGAGATGTAAAAAATACCTTTTTTATTAACAAGTATCTAAAAATCCTGTCTTGAACTGATGCCAGCAGATAATGAATCTGAGATTCCTTATTAATTTTAGGTTGTATTTATGGTATGAACCCAGTCACTAAGATAATTGACTTGACTTTGATGTCTCTTAATCAGTACATTTTCTTCAACTCCCTCCTCTACTAGGTCCAAGTAATGGACTTTTTTGTATATGTAATAATGGTTGTTTATTATAATTCTGGAATTCACAATAGCACCATTTGCTAAGGAGTAGACTCCTGGACAAAAATATTATTAGTCTTGAACTTCATCCAAGGGAGTCTTCTACTCAAGGACCTAAAGGGCCTCAGTTTCATGTTTTTTCTCTTATAAACTAATAACTTTGTTGGGATGTCCTAAGGCAACAATCTAGAAAGTCTCCATCATTCTCATTAACAAATATTTATTGTGTATCTAGCATGTTCAAGGGCGTGGGTAGTGTACATAGGGGTATTAGACATGGACCCTTGCCAGCAAAATTATTTTTGATAGTACCGTATGAATTCCTAGATCTATTATAACTTCTTTGACTTTGCATTATAATTATTTATCTCTCTCATAGGCTGTGAACCTTTAGGGGTTAGGGACCATGTCTTCTCCCAAATCTTTTCTCATCTTTTTGGAGAGGTAGAAGACCAGAGGGAGCAAACTAATAAAGTAATTGCACACTAAGATGATAATGAGAACATCTAACAATAAGAGCTAATCCTGATATTGAGCACCTACCATTTGCCAAGCCTTGTTTAAAGCATCGTGCATTTATTAAATCCTCATGAGAGTTCTGTGAGGCAGGGTATTAGTCTGTTCTCCAGAGAAACAGAACCAACAGGAGATCTCTGTAAATACGAGAATTATAAAGGTGTCTCATGCAACCGTGGGGATGGAAGAGTCCAAATCCACAGGGCAGGCTGTGAAGCTTGTGGCTCCAGTGAAGGATCTGGGCAAACTCCACAGGAGAGACTTGCTGACTAAAGAAACAGTGAAAAAGTCTCTCTTCTTCCTTAAAAGCCTTCAACTGACTGGATAATCTCATTGGTGGGAGGCACGGCTTAGATGATCGCAGATGTAATCAGCCACAGATGCAATCAACTGACTGATGATTTAATACTCCAGCCGTCTGGTTTATCACCCACCCAGGAAGTACCCTTGCAGCAACGGTCAGGCCAGTGCTTGCCTGGCCAGACAATTGGGCATCATCACTTAGCCAAGTAGACACCAGAACCGAACCATCACAGGTCGATTCCATTCTTACGCTCAGTGTTCAAAAGAAGATTGAGCTACTTGCCTCGATTTCAAGTCCCATCGGTGGTGAAATCAAAGTTCAAACCAGATCTCTCTTGCTCAAAGCCCGTATAGGTTCTTTCCACTAGCATGTTGCTGTGTGTGTACTGATCTTTTCTGGCTCCATTGAAGAAATGTTACTTTATAATAAATGCGTAATTAATTAACTCATACTCTTTAGCTTCTACCCTGCACAGCCTTCACTGGGACGGCACATCTCAAGAAAACTGTTTACTTGCCCAAACTGTAGTGTTAGTTATTATGGAAACACAAAAGTCAGATCTAATTGTGTAAGAAAAGGAGGCACTTAGAATTTTAGAAGCAGAATTTAGACAAAGAAGGAACTTTAGAAATCATCTTTCCAATTCCTTAATTGATCCAATGTGGCCACAGAGGACAAGAGAGACCAAAGGACTGTCCCAGGGTAGCCCAGGTAGTTATTGGCAGAGCCAGGGTTGTGACTCTAAGCCTTACACCATTGTTCCACTATGTTGTATTTCTAGACCTTGTTTATTTCCTGCTAGTTTTATAGCAGGCATGTTAGGAATTGCCTACATTGTGTTAGGATTGCTAACACTTCAGTTGTGAAATATATTTTCTATACCCATACGTTATATCGGAAGGTGACTGGTAGCTGTATTTTCAGTCTAATCCTATCCTATCTGGGAGCATGGAGAACTTGCCAAGCTGATTTAATATGGCCTTTTCAAGTTTTTTTTTTTACATGGGTAGGCACTGGGAATCGAACCCGGGTCCTCTGGCATGGCAGGCAATTTTTTTTTTTTTTAATAAAGAAGTCACCATCGCTGTCAGAAGCATGAATAATGCTAAAGTATGCAGACAACTTCTCTACTGATAATTTTCTGTAAGGATAGGAAATAAATACCAGTACAAAGTCTTCCTCCACTTTGGGTTCCTAGGAAAAGACTTCAAAGATTGCATGTCCATTTCCAGGTTGTAAAAGGAGGCAGGACTGCTGTGATAATTATCCCTCACTCTTTGTTTTCTGTTGCTGGCGCTATTCCAGGCAGACCTACCTCTGAACCAGTTCCCACATCATATTCCTTGCCAGGAGCTTTTAGAATGACAAAATGACTACGATTTCCCATAGAGGACTTGACATTTGCTCTCATTAGATAAAAGAAAGTGGAGGGCCTTGTATCAAGTGTGTGCTTACCCATTCAGCAGACTTATAAAAGCACATAGAGCAAGCCCTTTATTCCCTTCTTTGTTGAAAGGGAAGGACTTCCTGGCAGTATATGTGGACTGGGGTGGGCTGGGGAGTAGGGGTGAGAGAGTGAAGGATTTCTATTTCATCAGTTGGTATAGCAAAGAGAACATGGAGTCTAGAGGCAGAGAGCTAGATTTTAATTACCCACTGGATTTGGTGACCCTTGTGGGAGTTAATTTAACTTCTCTGAGCCTTGTTCATCTGTAAGATGGAAATCAATTTTGATAATGTAAAAGAAAGTGTTATATAAAAAGTGAAAGGATATTTTACCCACATCAAATAGGAAACTTCTTGTGACAATAAAAAATGAAGCAGATCTGCGTTAGTTTGCCTGATCTGCTATCACAGAGTGGTTTGGCTTAAACAGTAAGCATTTAATTGGCTCAGGTTTCAGAGGCCAGAAGTCCAAGATAATGGCCAGACTTGCTTTCTCCCTGAAGACTGTAGCAGTCTCTGATCTTTGGGGTTCCTTGGTTTTCCCATCATAGGAGATGATGTCCTCTCCTTTCTTTTGCCCTTCTGGTTTTCCACTGACTTCTGGCTCTGTAAGAGGCCTCCAGTAATCCAGTACTCCTTCATTCAGCTGGGCCACACCTGAATGGAAGATGACATCTTTAAGCGGTCCTATTTACACTGGGTTCACAACCGCAAGATTGTGGATTAAGATTAGGAACAAATCTGTGTTGGGGTACATAATTGAATCTTTGATGGGGTAAAGGTGTGTTTCCTGTATCTTTCTCACCTTCTCACTTTCTGTGTTAGTCTAGATCCTCTAAGAAGCTAATGCCAGGACAGGATTAAATGTCTGTGGGAGCAAATGGGGAGGGATCTGGGAAAGACTGGGGTGGCTTTCAGACTGCCATACAGGTCTGACTCCTATAGAAATAGAAAGAGAGGGAGGGAAGGAGGGGAGGGGAAGAAGGAAGGGCTGTCTGAGCAAGGTTGGCAAGGTTGCCACAGATTCTTCAAGCCAACACTGGCTGTCAGAGGGTTCCCGTGACTCTCGGGAATGGGCCAGCCTTAGCACCCCTCTGCACCCAGTCACGGGCTGGGAGCAGCCCATGGGAAGCATGGCGTCTGCACAAAGTGATGATGGATTTCAGAGTGCAGCTGCTCGGGCCTTCGGTTAGTTAAGCTCCCTCTCATTGAAGGCTTGTAGGTTACATCCTTTCTCACTGCAATAAAGAACATTTTGATTAGCCACCGTATGAAACAGAGCCTTCCTCCAATTTAAGCGACTCTTTCTAGTGCATTTAATTTTGAATTACCTTGGAGCAAGGAGGGGAAAACGTGGGAGGAATTAAGGGAAAAGGTAATAGACTGTAGTTCTGAGGCTCCCTAAAAGGCCCAGCGACCCCATGGGTGTCCTTAGCAGTCACAAAGGGGCCAAGCAATAAGAGAAAGGCGTTCCATAAAGGCACATACAGAATTGGGGTACGGCAGAATCTCAGGCAGATGCCCCTAGGGAATCAGTCTACTCCACTACACACTTTATACCCACTCACAAATTATTTTCAGTTGATTATATTTCTGGAGCTAGTGAGGACGTAGGTCTTTGTTTCCCTGGGCACTTGGCTTATTGGCCTCCCTGCTGCCACTGACGTCACAGCTTGTGTTCCCGGCGGTGCCCTGTGAGGCCCCGCCTGTGCCTGCAGTTCATTTAAATGAAGCCACAGACCAGCCCACTCAGCCCTCCTGGCCCTCTCGGGCTGCTGGCAGTAAATAAGGCTGTGGAGGACCCTTTGCTTTTCTTGTGCTGGCAGCTAGAGAGGCGTGTTGCCCTCCCTTCTCCTCCCCTCCTCCCTTCCACTGCCCTCTGGATTTGAAATGTCTTCATTTCCTGGCATGCATACCATGGAGAAACAGCCGATTCAGGACAGCAGATAAAACTAAAATTCTCACGCAGCCACCAAAACTCAAAGTCCTTATTTTCAAGTATTTAAAACAAAATTGGCTTCACATATAGCTTGGAGTATGCGAGTTATCTGAAGCTGGTTAAACCGAGTTTGACTATAGTTATTGTTCAATAATAAATCTCTGTCTATGGTTGAAGATGACTTCGATGTATAATTCCGTAAGCTAGGTCATTAGTCTTTCTTCTTGTTTTCTTTGTCTCATAATTTTTTTTCCTGATTTTTTTCTTTAGAGGATGATTTCTATATAGAAAGGTGAGGAGAGGATGGTTGGTAGTTTTCCTTTGTGGCTCTTAAAAGTTTGCAAAATAGAAGAGATAAGGAGAAATGATTTCAGAGCAAGAGAGAACAAAGTGTTCTTGAGTTAGACATTGGTGATGTAAAGGCAGGCAGTTGAAGTTGGAGTCTCCCTCTAATTTAAGCCCCTCACCATGTTATCTTAAGTGGAGTCAACACTGGTCTGAAAATCAGGGAAGCTGGTTCCAGTCTTGTTTATTAAATAGAGATGTGACCCTGCTTGAGTCACGCACTGTTGAGGGTATCTTTTACAGAGCTGGTAGGGTAGGTAGGATATTGAGTAGGTGGTAGTAGGATGGAGACCTTTAGTTCCGAAATTCTTAGATTATCATTCAGACATTGAAATGATTGTAGTTAAAAGGCTCCAGCCATATTTTCCTTAGGTTCTTGAGTAGCAAACATTGGTGAGTCCCCTCTTACCTCCCAAACCCTTTAAATTATCTTGGTGATTTCCTGGCATCTTCACAGAGGTTATGAGGATTACTACAAGACCTTTAAAGAGAGAAGGTTTAATTTTTGTTTTAATTAAAAAATTTTTTCAAACATAACAACATGTGAACACATTCTTACCATATGATCATTCCATTCTTGGTATATAATCAATAACTCACAATATCATCACATAGTTGTATATTCATCATCATGATCATTTCTTAGAACATCTGCATCAATTCAGAAAAGGCAGTAAAAAGAAGACAGAAAAAAATTCATACATACCATACTCCTTACCCCTCCCCTTCACCAGTCACCAGTATTTCAATCTACTAAATTTATTTTAATATTTGTTCCCCTAATTATTTATTTTTAATCCATATATTTTACTCATCTGTCTATAAGGTAGATAAAAGGAGCATCAGACACAAGGCTTTCACATTCACACAGTCAAATTGCAAAAGATGTATCGTTATACAATCATCTTCAAGAAGCATGGCTACTGCAACACAGCTCTACAGTTTCAGGCTCTTCCCTCCAGCCTCTCCATTGTATCTTAACTAAAAAGGTGATATCTATATAATGCTTAAGAATAACCTCCAGGATAACCTCTCAACTCTGAAATCTCTCAGCCATTGACACTTTATCTCATTTCTCTCTTCCCCCTTTTGGTCGAGAAGGTTTTCTCAAGTCCCTTGATGCTGAGTTCCAGCTCATTCTAGAATTTTTGTCCCTTGTTGCCAGGAAGGTTTACACCCCTGGGAGTCATGTCCCATGTAGACGGGGAGGGCAGTGAGTTTGCTTGTCGTGTTGGCTGAGAGAGAGAGTCCACATCTGAGCAACAAAAGGGGTTCTCTGGGGGTGACTGTTAGGCCTAATTTTAAGTAGGCTTAGCCTATCCTTTGTGGGGATAAGTTTCATATGAATAAACCCCAGGATTGAGGGCTCAGCCTGTTGCTTTGGTTGTCCACATTGCTTGCAAAAATATCAAGTATTCTTCACTTGGGGGAGTTGAATTTTCCCCCTTTCTCACCATTCCCCCAAGGGGACTTTGCAAATACTTTTTATTCACTGTTCATATCACTCTGGGATTTATCGGGACATCACTCTGGACAAATCTACAAAATGTCATGCCCTGCTCAAGGTTCCATGCATTTATGGTGTTCAGTTAAACTGTCCACATAGGTTATATTAGGAAATGTACTAGTCAAAATATAAATTTTATACCAAATAAACATTTTTTGCTTTAGTCTCACATACAAGTTAGTTTTAAAATATGAATTACCATCTATTTTCAACACCCTATGGCATTGACATAACCTTCATTCTTCCTCATGCAAAAACATTTTTAAAATTGTATATTTAGTCACTATCATTGTATACTCTAGGCATTCCCATACTATACCATCTCAGTCTTTATCAATCTATCTTTCCTTCTGATTTCATTTGTGCCCCCAGCCCTCCTCCCTCTATCATTCTCACATTCAGCTTCATTCAGTGTTCTAACATTATTGTATTACAGTTAGGTAGTACTGCGCTATCCATTTCTGAGTTTTTACAATCAGTCCTATTGCACAACCTGTATCCCTTCAACTCCAATTACCCAGTATTACCGTATTTCTATCGCCTGATGGTTTTTGTTCTTAACTGAAATTCTCCAAGTTCATTCACTAATGTTAGTTCACATCAGTGAGACCATACAGTATTTATTGTTTTGTTTCTGGCTAATCTCACTCAGCATAATGTTCTCAAGGTCCATAGAAGGTTGGTTGAATTTTAATAAAATTTTCTGAAAACAAGTAAGTGGAAAAGAACCTCATGATTTATTTTCAGGATATTCTGTATGGATGCTGATACCTCTTTTAAAAGTGAAATATTTTCTGGCTGCTTTGGACCCTGCAGATATTCAACCTCATTAATTTAGAACAAGGTGACCTGGGCACCTGGTTTCTCCATCCTCCTATTCTGGTCTGGCAGAGTAAGAAAATAGTCCTTCTATATTATTTTGCCTCATTATTCCTTCCTTTTAATGAATGTATTTGTTTCATTCTTTAGAATTGCAAGGAACAATCTTGCCCAAATTACTTTTGGTATCGGAGCTTATTGCGGATAGAAGGGAATACGAGCTGGCACGTGATATATCGTCTTTCTTAGCTTTTCAGGCAGTTTGGGTGCAAAGATATGTGGCAAGTCATGGAACCATTTGCCATTATTGGGGACTCAGTCTGGGCTCTAGGTAATAAGTTACATTTCGATATCCCCCAAAGAGAAGATTTGATTGTTTAGAATTAGACCTTTTTATCATGGAGCTCAATGACTGGGCAGTTTTGTGCCAGCCACTCAGTGGCACTTGTATTCTGTTCAGTGAGTCCTAGCTAGGGTAGCAGGGTCAGTTTCATTAGATGCCCACAGGATAAACCAAATCATCCATGCTCAGAAAGTATGCTCTTGGGGCTGCTTTCCATTGGGAAGGATCCCATGCATGGGACTTCTGAAACTTTCATGGCTTCTTTGGTACAATGAGTCATTCATTCCTGTACTAACTATGAAAATCACAGCTGAACAGTGAGGACTCTCAAGAGTAGATGGTTAAAGACATGAGAAAAGTGAGGATCCATTTGCTCAGGAGAGGAGCAGCTTCTGCCATTTCATGCCTCCAAGTGTTAAATTCACACATTTATTGAGTAGCAACTGATATGGGCTCTGGCTGGGGACAGTGGTTAATGGAATTAAAATCTTTAGAGTGTTGGAGAGCCTCCCTGTGTTTGGCCTAACTGAGACTTGAGTATGCTTTGAAGGGAATCCTCTCTCTGGGGATTTCTATTTTTCCTTTCCTTGTTTAGAACAGTGACTCTTAACCCTAGCATCACATCAGAATTACCTGAAATGTTTGTTATACCTAAAGATTTCTGGTTCTCATCTTAAATCTGTTGAATTAGTGTCTCTGAAGACATAAAACCTGATGTTTGTTTCTGGGATAACCGGGAAAACTCACTTTTCTCTATCCTTCCTGCTAAGTACAACTGAAAACCTGGACATTATACTTAAACAAATGTAAGAAGATTCTGAAAGGTGGAGAGCAGAAGGTAGACCATGTAGAGACTTTGGCACTCAAGAAATGACACAATAGTGAGTTCCCTAGTTATATTTTTTGCCTGTTATATCCCAGCCTTGGAGCTGAAGAAGCTAGCAACCCAGATACACCAACATGCACAGACATCAAAGTCTCGAAAAAAAAGCCTATTCTCTCTAGCCAAGGAATGAGGAAAGGAGCAGCATAGCAAGACAGAAAACTTTTAGACACTAACTCTCTGTTCCAACCAAACACCATAGGAAAAAAAAGGTTCTACCCCCTATTCATGCCAGTGAAGGCCAAGTAGGGAGCTTAGAACATTGACTGATGCCAGGTTGTAACAAGATATACCAACCCCCTGCTGGCCAGTGAATGAGGCCTCTCTTCTCCATGTGTATTAGTAGGGACTACATGGGCATTTTACTACAGCCCAGTGATAATGAGACCCCCGTCCATGGTGTCACTGGGGAGCAGTAACAAAACATTCCTTCCCCTCCTAGCCAGTGTGGTAGCAGCTGGAAACGTGGCGGGGATCTAAAACTCTCACCCACATCTAGCAATGATAAGAACCCCTTCCCTACTTAGTGTTAATGTAGGAAAAAGACTTAAACCTACAGATTCAGTGGTTAATCTGGACTACTCTTGCTGGAGTAGTGTAATAGGAAGACAGTTAAAACATAAGGTTTAAATAAGATCTAGTGTCTAATAAGACTGGAAATGTCTAGGTTTCAATTAAAAATCACTCATCAAACCAAGAATAAGGAAAATCTCAGCCTGAATTAAAAAAGACAATCAATAGACAGCAATACCAGATGACAAGATGATTACATTACCTGAAAAAGATTTTGAACAGTCATCGTAAAATGCTTCAAAAAGCAATTGCAAACATACTTGAAAGAAATGAAGAAAAAAAAAAAAGGAAAGTCTAAGCAAAGAAATAGAAAGTCTCAGCAAGAAATAAAGAAGATCCAAAAATGGAAATTTTAGAAATGAAAACATAACCAAAATAAAAAACATACTGGATAGAACCAACCACAGAATGGTAGAAACAGAGAAAGTATTAGGAACTTGAATATAAAGAATAGATATTAACCAATTTGAACAACAGAGAGAAAAAAGTCTGATAAAAAAAACACAAAACAGAGTTCCAGGAACTGTGGAATTATAACAAAAAATCTAATATTTGTGTCATTGGAGTCCTGAAAGGAGAGGAAGAAGTGAGTTGGATTGAAAAAGCACTAAAAAAATAAAATAAAATAAAATAACTGAGACCCAGTAATTCTGTTCCTAGGCATATGTCCAGGAGAGTCATAAATATAAATCCATACTGAACCTGGTATATGAATGTTCATAGCAGCATTCTTCATTAGAGCTAAATAGTGGAAATATGCCAAATGTCTATCAACTGGTGAAAGGATTAAAAAAAAATGTGGTATATCCATACAATGGAATTGAGTTTATTTGGCCATTAAAAGAAATAAAGTACTGATGCATACTATGGCATGAGTGATCCTTGCAAACATTATGGTGAGTGAAAGAAGTCAGTCAAAAAGGCTATATATTGTATGATTCCATTTATCTGAAATGTTCAGAACAGGCAAATCTAAAGATAGAAAGTAGACTAGAATAAGCAAATCCATAGTGAAAGGAATTGGGGGAAGGAATGGGGGTGACTGCTAATAGGTGTATAGAGTTTCTCTGGGGTGATGAAAATGTTCTGGGATTAGATAGTGGTGATGGTTGCACAATTTTGTGAATATTAGTTAAAATCCACTAAATTGTGTATTTTAAAAGGATGAATTCTATAGTGCGTCAGTTGTATATCAAAAATTTGACATCTTAAAAAATTAATAATTCTTAAGATTTCTCAAATTTGGCAAAAAGCATAAATCTACAGACTCAAGAGGCTGAGTAAACCTCAAACAGGATACCTAAAGAAATCCGTACCAAGATAAGTCATAGTCAAACGTCTGAAAGCTAAAGACAAAGAAAAATTTTGAAAGCAGAGAGAAATGACATCTTATCTATAGAGGAAATAAACTATTTTAATGACAGTAGATACTCCTCACACTCCATGGAGGCCAGAAGGAAGTGGCACAATGTTTTTCAAATACTGAAAGAAAAGAACTAAGAATAGAGAATCATATCTAGTGAAAATCCTTCATGAATGAAGGTGAAATTGATATTTTTAGATGGGGGGATAAAACAACATAATTAAGAGGATTTGTCGAGGAACCAGGGGGGCCAAGATGGTGGCTTAGCAATGTGCGCATTTTAGTTCGTCTTCCAGAACAACTACCAGATAACCAGAAACAGTACAGAACAGCTCCCGGAACCATGATAGTGACTGGACACACAGCGTGCCCAGGTCTGGAGCAGCTAGACCAACTGCAAGTCTCTGGAACCGTAAGTTCCCCAAGCCGCGGCGGCTGGCGCCCGGTGCCCCTCCCCCATAGTCGGCTTCTCGGAGGGAAAGGAAAGAGACTAACAGTAGCAGGGACTGAGTCCAACCAAGCGCCAATTGTGGCA